>ML311993.1:16167-87975 GCA_005239505.1 Nicotiana paniculata | reverse complement strand
TCCTATATTACTTGTCGACCACGTACACTTGCGTGTGCATTGGGATTTCGACCAACAGTAGGCCCGAGGGCATTTTGGTCAATTCATTGAGCATAGCTGGGAAATTATATAATTTGGAATTTTTGCAAATATTAGAATATATTTTCATTGGTTTGTCGTTATTTGGATAGTTTTGGGGCATTGTGCGTCCATTGGAGTCGTCGGAAGGGCTTGGAAGCCGCTTATGGAATTTCAGAGCGAGGTAAGTCTCGTTTCTAACTTTGTGAGGGGGAATTATCCCCCTAGGTGAACTAATTAAGTATGTGATATTATCTTCAGGGTCTACGTCCATACGAGGTGACGGGAGTCCGTGCGTAGCTACTATTATGCCATGTTCGGGTAGACTAGGACGCACTAGCATCCCTTACGTGTTGTACATGTGATCCTGCCACTAATATTAGGCTATAAATGCTATTGAATACGTAATTGATTTCCTGAGAAGACTAGAGTGTACCTTTCATAATTTTTTTGAAAGAGAATTGATTCCTCCGTGGATAAGTGTATACATGATAAGGTTATATTATTGAATATTATTAAACTTGGCAAATGAGTTTCAAAGCAAAGATTTAAAAGCTATTTTCATGTTCCTTTAAGAAGAATTTTACCACTTTCCTGAGAAACTGCTTTCTTGATAAAAATGCAGATTTATTATGTAAATATGTGTACATATGAGCACCTGAGTCGCAGGTATGATTCGTGAGCAGGCTAGCCTTATTATTTTTATGTTGATCGTGTCGCATTATCGATTCGCGAGCGGGGAAAAAATAAATGCATCCATGGTTCGAGCCGTTCGACCCTTCGGCAGTGCACAATTTATTATTATTGGTGTGCGTCGTTCGACCCTCGGCATTGCTTGCGCATGGTATTTACTGCGTATTTGTTGTGATTTTTTCCTGATTACTGGGCTGGAATTTTAAGTTGTCAACTGAAATGATAGAGATTTAAAGTTATTAAAAAATTTGGAAGTAGTTGTTCCTTCCCGTTAATTATTTGTTATTTGATTAAATCACCCATGTTGATTAATTGTTATTAATATGATGAAGATTTAAAGCATTAAATGTGGAAGGAGTTGATATTATTTATTTCTGATTTTAATAAATTGCCTATGATAATCATGCTTACTGTCACACTCGAATATACTAAATTGACCTCTAGCAATTGTCTAATTCGACCTCTCGTCACTACCTCTCTGAGGTTAGGGGGGCGACTGACTAAGTACACGTGGTTTTCGTATTCATGCTACACTTATTGTACATTTTTATTGCACAGGTACTTTCATAGCGACGTGGCGGACTTGGAGACTTAGGCGAGCTGCATCATCCGGAGGCGATCCGCAACTGACAGAGTCTCCCTCATATTGTATTCATTTTTATTTTAAATTCCTTGTCCAATTTTTATTTTGGACAAGCTTTGTGATGATTGTATAAATTCTTACAAATTGCTCATGTACTTGTGACACCAGGTTCTGGGAAGTGTTTGGGATTTACTGCAGTAACGTCAAAATTGTTTACCTGTCGTATTTACTTAACGTAAATTTTTATTGAGTTATTATATAATAAAGTTAAATATAATGATTTCAAAAAATGCTAAAATAGAAAATTTAACTTAACTATTTAAATGATTGGCTTGCCTGATAATGGTGTCCGGCGCCATCACGACCTTAGGGATTTTGGGTCGTGACAATATTTTTTATTATTATTATTATTATTATTATTATTATTATTACTACTACTACTACCACCACCACTACTATGATTTTATATCTCAATTAATTTTATTCAAAGTTAATCAGCCAATACTATTTTCTTTTACAAATATTTTTCACTGCCTGCATCAATCTCACTCCTGTTTGTAATATATTTATTCAAATGATTTAGATATTGGTTGCATATCCATTTTAAATTAATAGTTGTCTACTAAATAGATATTTACAACATAAATTCATAATTATTTATACATTAGCATATTTGTTTGATACATAAATATTTATTACTAGGCATATTAAGATTATTACTTATTTCATATTAATATCTTTGCTATTTTATAATATGGATAAGATTTAAGAAGCTCAAATAAAAGAAAAGAAGAAAGAGATTCGGCCTTTTCCATAGCCTAAGCAAGGTCCAAGTCTGATTGTTTAATCTAATCCAAAATGAAGTCCATAACCAAGCAAGTCAGTCCATAAAAGTGACCCAAGCAGTTTGAAACTCTCAAATCAGCCCAAACCTGCCTAGCCCATCACATAGAACACTCCAGATCTTTAGTCTCAGCCACCCGATCTTGATGATCCAATGGCCCCCCTTTGCTCCTTAAATAATAAAGAACATTATTTCACAAACTTTTTACAGACACTAACGTTATTCTTCCTCTTTTAGACCAAATGCCAAAATCTTCTCCAACCCAGCCCAGCAAATACTTCACCATTTTTGGCTTACAGTTTCTGCTCCATGATTCCATCTCTTCCATAGACTCTAACGTTCGAATTTAAACAACCATATTTGATTCGATTTTTGAAACTCGTTGATTAAAAATCCCGCCAAAACTAAGAACCATAATTTTACACCTATATATACCGGCATTGGGATGCTCTTTGGGGGAACTTTTTTTGGGGAGCCGCCTACTTCCACCTCAAATTCGATGGTTTTCCGCCACTTCTAATAACCTGAGGGATGACTTCCATCTTCTCCTCTCTAAAAAAATTCACTCTTTTCCTATTAGCTATCTCCTAAAGAAAAGCTTTAACTTCACAATTCTACTATTGCTATTTAGTATTTGCCATAGCAGAAATTTGGTTATCCTTTATTTATTTTAGTCTAGTCTGCTTTTGTTCGAGAGGGAGGAGTAAAGCCAAGATCGAAGTTCGATAGCGCATCTAAGACCCGCCTCAGTTCGCTGCCCTGCAAAAGGTCTATATCTTCTTCTCTTTCGCAATCTTTCGGTTCCGATTAGAGCATTGTTCGATACTTGATGCATTTTGTTACAATACGTATTAGTTTCTGTTAGGCTTCCATGTTTTAATAGTATAAAGACGGGTTTTTGCTTTTACTTCTGTGTACCTTTAGTTTGATGGAATGATTCTATGACTAAAGTTGTTAGAAATAATTCTTTTAAGGAAGTTATGTTCTGGTATATGTATTGAATCATGTCTGCCTGATATTTGATAAAATGCTCATATAAAATTTCCTTTTGCATAGCTCTCTGTCTAATTCAATAATTTTAAGAAAGAATTTGTCATGGACCGGGTGTGTTGCAAAAGATTCATTTGTCATCGTAATTTAGGACCCTTTTGATTAGACAACATACTTAGGATTCTAACATTTCGTTTTAAGAACAGATTCGGTTAGAGGTAGACTGTTAAGTGAGTATTTGGTTTACTTCGTGACTTTCACACCTTAGATGACATGTCCATAGGAGCTTATTTTAATTCATGTTTATAAAATAATAAATTATCTCCTCTTCATTATTGATTATAAGGGCTCATGAATGACAATAAAAGATTGATTTACTTAGTGTACTTTCACAAGATGAAATTTATGCAGTAGAATTATTGATTATCCGTCTAAGAAGTGAAGAAAATCATTACGTTGAAGTATGAAAGTACATATTCATGGCTTTAGATTTACTTTCAGTGGAGGTTTCGATATTATAACTTGATGCTTGCAATAAAAAATGTTTGATTTGAAAGATTCTTCATGCATATCTAGAAACATGGATTTAAGAAACTAAAGTATTGATGTAAGTTTGATGCTTCTTTCATTGTTCTCTGGAAAATAATATCTTTTTGAGGTGTGTAATTAGCCATTTAAATAGAAAAAATAGAATTTTCGCGTTTTCGTGAACTAGAAATCAGTTTCTATGAATCTATTTGAATTTCAAAGACCATAAGAGGGGAGAATACGTACTACTATTGTTTTACTAGGTCTCGGCATCATATTGATCAGTATTTTTGGAATAACTCGATTACTTAGTTGAGATTATAAGATAAATATTCACATGTTGACTAGTGGATCTCCTACCTATTGCTTTTCTTGCCTTCTGTCAATTTTAGTTGTCGTGAAATTAGGAAGTTATTTTACTTGGTTAAAATCTCTATCTATGAATAACGTTATGCTTTTCGACAAACGCCTTGATTTTTACTCAAGATGTCGTTAGAAAGCATATTGTAGGAGATTATTTTAAAATACACATTGTTCATGATTTTCAGTAGCTTAAATAGGCATTACTAATATGAAGGGAGTAATTAACCAAATGCTACATTGATGACTATTCTGTTCTTAATTGTGAATTGATGTGTTTCTTTAATTTGGTGCATTTTAATTGTCCTTACAATGTATAGCAGTATAAGGCTTCCTTACTAATCCTTATTTTTCCTTTTTCGTTGCATGAACACTTGGAGCGATACGACTCTCCTTATCCACATGTGGAGTCTTAATGCGAGACTCTCCATACTTGCTCATGGAGTTAATACAACACATGTTCGTAGAAAGTACCAGATAGCAAGAAAACAAGTGAAACGTTTGGGGATGCCTATGACGTCTTTCATTTTTTTTATGTTATCATTTGTTTAACTTCTTTATGATTGATGATTTATTTGGGGGTTTATCTTATAAGAGATTTAGTAGCTAGATATTATTTTGGCATTTACTCTAGCTAATAACAAATTGCGAATTGTATTTACATGATTCTTAAGAGCTTGTAAAATCAACAATTTGAATAAGTTAAAATATTGATAATGAACTTTTTTTTTGGTTTCCCATATCATTTTGGAAATACTTAACGTTCTTTGGCAGCATTTGGCTGTAACGACCCGATCGGTCATTTTAAGCTCTAGCACATCGTTTAGCAGTTTGAGGTCATGAGTAGCTTTATTTCAAGTATTATGACTTATAGGTGTGGTCGGAATTGAATTTTAGGAAGTTTGGAATCAATTTAGGAAGAAAATTCTCAATTCGGAAGCCTTAAGTCAGAAGAATCAACTAAGATTGGAATTTTTATTAAACGACCTCCGAATCAGGATTTGAAGGTTCCAGCAGGTTTGTATGATGATTTCGTACTTGGGCGTATGTCCGGATCGGGCTTTGGATAAATCGAGAGCGTTTCGGCGAATATTATGGAAGATAACATTTTAGATTCATAAATTTGGGCTGTAAGGCATTTCAGTGTTATAGATGTCCGTTTGGGATTCTGAGTCTGGGAATAGCTTCGTATGGTGACTCTGGAGTTTGGAGCGCGATCGGAAGTGAATTCGGATGTCCGTAGGTCATTTTGAAGTCATTTGGCTAAAGCTAGAAATTTGAGGGTTTTTGAGAAGTTTGACCGAGAGTTTGACTTTTTGATATCGGGGTCGGATTCCAATTCTGAAAGTTGGAGCAGGTCCGTAAGGTCGAATATGACTTGTGTGCAAAATTTGGAGTCAATCGAACGTGATTTGATAGGTTTCGGCATCAGATGTAGAAGTTTGAAATTTCAAATTCATAAAGCTTGAAT
This sequence comes from Nicotiana paniculata, assembly GCA_005239505.1. Taxonomy (NCBI): domain Eukaryota; kingdom Viridiplantae; phylum Streptophyta; class Magnoliopsida; order Solanales; family Solanaceae; genus Nicotiana; species Nicotiana paniculata. The sequence continues at coordinate 82,449 of ML311993.1, read as the reverse complement.
TTGAGTGCGATTCATGATTTCGACGTTGTTTGATGTGATTTGAGTCCTGGAGCGAGTTCGTATCATGTTTTGGGACATGTTTGTATAATTGGTTAAGGTCTCGCGGGCCTCGGGTGGATTCGGAAGGTTAACAGAATGAATTTCGTACCAAAGAGTTGCTGAAATTTTCTACAGAAAGTTGTTTTGACAGCAATTAGTGCAATCGCGGAGCAAAATTTGAAAGCTTGTATCTCGAAATATATAATGATTCTAAAAATTTGCAAAACATAAAAGTTGTATCCCTTGTATTCTAGTTTCCATAAAGTTAAACCATTTATGATTGGACATTGTATCAGAAAGTTATGATCAATTGATGATGGCTGGTGGAGCAGTTTCGACAGAATTTTCTGATGCATGGAGCCGACTTTAGAAGCTCATATCTCGGAATATATAAAGGGTTATATGGTTTACAACCTATCAAATTAAAGTCTTAGAATCTAGTTTCTAAAACTTCAAACTGTTTGTCATTTGGATATTTCTACAAGGAGTTATGGGCATTTTAACATAACGTGTACACCAAGGAAAAATTGTTATAGGATGTACAACCTGCACAGCGCAAGGTACAACTCGATGAAGCCTGGGCAGATTGTTTTAAACACGAGTTTTGGCCCATTTCTTTCATTTAGTTTGGACGATTTTGGGGAGCTCAAGGAGAGATTTTCACCAAGCAACACTAGGTAAGTGATTTCTTCCTATTTTTGAGTTAGATATGTGATCTTACATGGATTATACATGGAAATTAGTAGGAAATTGGAATTTTTGGAGGAAAACCTAGAAATTTATATTTTTGGATTTTACACCGAATTTGAGCATGTAAATTAGAGTAAATTGTATATTTGAGCTAGTAAGACTACGGGTAGAGTTTATCTTCGAGAAATTTCGGAATCTAGGCACGTGGGCCCGAGGGCATTTTGGTCAATTTTTTGAGCGGAGATGGGAATTATATAATTTGAATTGTTAACAAATATTAGATTATAATTTCATTGATTTGTCATTATTTTGATACTTTTGGGGCATTGTGCATCTATTGGAGTCGTCAGAAGGGCTTGGAAGTCGGTTATGGAATTTCGGAGCGAGGTAAGTCTCCTTTCTAAATTAGTGAGGGGAAATTGTCCCCATAGGTGAACTAAATGAATACATGATATTATTTGCGGGGGCTACGTACGTACGAGGTGATGGGAGTCCGTGCGTAGCTACTAATATGCTTATATACGGGTAGTCTAGGACCCACTAGCATGCCTTACGTGTTGTACATGTGATCTTTCCAGTAATATTAGACTAATACTGCTATTGAATTGGTAATTTATTTCCTAAGAAGGCTAGAGTGTACGTTTATTAATCGTTTAGAAAGAGAATTGATTCCTCCGTGGTTGATTGTGTTCCTGATACAGTTATAGTATTGAATATTATTAAACTTGGCAAATGAGTTTCAAAACAAAGATTTAAATGCTATTTTTTCGTGATCCTTTAAGAAGAATTTTACTACTTCCATGGGTAACTGCTTTCGTGATAAATGTGGACTTATTGTGTGAATATGTGTATCTATGGGTGCCAGAGTCGCATGTATGATTCGCGAACAGGAGAACCCTATTTTTATGTATAACTGCGTCGCATGATCAATTCGCGAGCGGGGCAGATAGATGCATCTATGGTTCGAGCCGTTCGACCCTCGGCAATGCACAGTTTATTATTATTGGTCTGCGCCGTTCAACCCTCGGCATTGTTTGCGCATGATTTGCTGCGTACTTCCTGTGATCTTTGAACTGCTTGCTGGCTTGGATTTTATGAGATTTTCAGCTGAAATGGTAAAGGTTTTAAAGTTGGAAAAGGAATGTGAGAAGTAGTTGATGTTTCCTATCATTACTTGTTAAAACTTCTGTGATATTCATGCTCAGTGTTTTCCTTTTTCTTATTAAATGGATTTCTAGCAAGTGTCTAATTCGACCTCTCGTCACTACCTCTCTGAGGTTAGGCGGGATACTTACTAAGTACACGTTATTTTCGTACTCATGCTACACTTGTTGTGTATTTTTATTGCACAGGTACCCATACAACATTGTGGTTGACTTGAAGACTTAGACGATCCGCATGACTCGGAGACGACCCCCAGCCGACAGAGTCTTCCCCTCGTGTTGTATTGATTTTTATTTTAAATTCCTTGCAACTTGTATTTCGGACTGGCATGGTAGTATTTGTAAAAATTCCTAGAAGTTCTCTCATGCACTTGTGACACCGGGTTCTGGGATGTGATTGGAAAACTTTTTTTTATTTCAAAATGGATGTTTAATATATCAAATTTGCTTATAGGATTTTTATTCGGTTGTTATTATTTAACGATTTCCAATTATTAAAATAGGAATTTAACTTAACTATTAATCATTGGCTTGCCTGACAATGGTGTCCGGCGCCATCACGGCCTTACGGATTTTGGGTCGTGATAACATGGTATCAGAGATCTAGGTTCCCTTAGGTTTCACGAGTCATAAGCAAGTCTAGTAGAGTCTTGCGGATCGGTACGGAGACGTCTGTACTTATATTCGAGGCTATATGGCTGTTAGGAGTACTTTCCTTCTTGATTCCTCATCGTGTGATTTGATTCCTCCGAGGCTTATGCCTATGTTTCTTCCTACTCAGTCTTACGCATCGCGAAACTCTTGCAATGAATCAAGAATTTGAGGAATTGAAATGGTGCTACGGATGTGGTGCGAGATACTTTCCATGCGTAATTGGTTGGGGCTATTGTTGTTGCCCTGCATAAGGATAATATGTTGTTTCAGCTCAGTAGTTGTGTTTTTGAGAGCCTTGATGCTATGCTCAGGTAGTGACGATGTTTTCGATTGGTTATCACGCGGTGTTGATATGATAATAGAATGCTTGCCCATATGTCGGGGTAATGAATGACTTGAAGGGAGGTCTTCTCAGAGCGTAATTTTGAGATTTCAGTATTTTAGTTCCGGTGGAGGAAGGGCAATTGGACTATGAATGTTCAAGTCTGCGGGATAAAGTGATAAGACTTGGTGTTATCAAGCGAGGTGGAGTATTCACCTGTGATGTGATATCATCGTCTTTAATCGAATAAAATGTGTTAAGTTCGCCGGTTTTATGGTTCTTCAGTTGAATTGGGTCATAGTGTTATGAAGAGGTATTGAATAAGCGGCTATCATAGACCGTGGTGTGCGGTGGTTCAAGTATTGAATGAGTATTTCTAATGAAGGCAGCTCGAGAAAGATGATCTTCGGGGAGTCGAAGTTGGTGATCTGCTGGTTTAGGTGTTTCAAAGAATGATATTGAATTGAGGCTGCAATTGAGAAGCATGCGATGAAGGAAGACATGTTAGAAGTGTTAGGGGGCGGCTAAATCTCTAAAATGCCAGGCATGAGAGACGGAAGTCGGGTAGTTGCTTAAAGGAATGAGTTTAACTAAAGTAGGAGAGTGGCAGTGTAGCATATGAGTTCTGTGGTAAGATAGCTGCCTATCTTGAGGAGAAGTTTGGAGTGGTTTGAGGATTTTTGTGGACGGTGATTGGGTCCGCGGGCTTAAATTGAAATGTGGTTATTTCGGCGAAGGTTGGATATAATAGAGAGAAGTCGTTAGGGATGAAGAAGGATGCAATATGGCAGTGAATCTGAAGATATTGTAGCGTATTTAGTAGATGTCCATGAGGAGCAGACGGGCTGGTAGAGTCGTGAATGAGCGGGCTTAGGAGGGGGTATTGATGTTGTAGAGAGTGTGCATTACAACGTCGTTGGAAGGTGTCAGTTGATGATTTCCACAGGTGGGTTATCTCCTGTGAGTAGATTAGCGATTGTGTGGTTGGCAAGTGTCTGCGAGGGATTCTAGTGGCTATCTGGTAGGAGGCCGAATATGTGAATGATGCTAAAGAATTTAAGTATTCATTGGATGCTAATTGGAGGACTTAGAAGAAATTGACAGATTAGTTGAGAAAGATCATGTCAGCAAAGGAGAGAGGATTTGGTGGGGTCAGAATGATGCAAGAAGTAGCTTCAGGCTAAGTGGGAGAGTCCCACTGCCTGTGATGGGGTTGCAGGAATATCATCTCATGGGGTTGCGGATTATTGGCGTATTGGCAAGTTATTTCAGCTAAGGGGAAAGGAGTAAAAATGGTAATTGTGCATGGGATTTGATTAATATTTGCAAAAGTTGGCCCTATTGGTCCAGGGTTAGGTTTTGGGAGTGTTCTATGTTATTTTCAGCGTGCAGGATAGTATTGGAGGAGTGAGAGAAATAAACTCCGGGTTGTAGAAAGATTATCAGCATGATATGAGACGGGTTGCGTGATTTAGGCAGCATGATCTCGTGAATCAAGGTCACTCGGGATGAGTGAGGGTTGAGTTGCTATGAGTTGAAGGAAGTTACTATTCTTCCTGAGGCAATTGAAGATGATTAAAAGAAGATAGAGTGGTTAGCCATGATTGAAATGGCACACTTACGGTAGTGATCAGTTCCTTCAGTGTGATTAAGTTATGTGTGTAGTTTGTGCTAGTACGTGCGAGGCTTGTCGGCTGCCGTAATGGATTTTATTTGGAAGCATTCAAGTATTCTGGCCTATCAGGTGTAAGCGGATCCCGGAAGGATTATGGTGGTATAGACTACTCCTTGAGGATTTGCATGTTTTGTGATTTTGAGAATTTACACGTGTGTTGTTATGGTTCCCTTGAATTGAGGTAAGTAAAATGTTTCTATGTGATGAAGTGTTTTCCCTATTAGCGGTTCAGGAGTTATGATCGAAATCCTATGACATTCCATACCGGCATATTAGGTACAGTAGTCAGTGTGGAGCTGGAAGTAAGGATCAGGGTTTTGGTTCAGTATTGACAAGGACGTCATGAGCTCGGGTGAGCTAGGGAAAAAAGGATATGAATGTTTAAGGTAAGTTGGTGATGACTTCAGCGTCATCTGAGATCGGTGTTTGGTGAAAAGAGGCTTTGTATCCTGGTTATGGGTTCTTGATTTGTTTTATAGCGTTAGCATGATCGGTGGTATGGATGTGCAGACTTGTTACCTTGTGTGGAAGGTCGTGGGAGCGTGACCACATGAAGATTGTATAAGTGTGACGTGTAGTCACCTGATTGATTGAAGATTTAGACCAAGTATAAAGAATTGTAATATTGCTTATTTGAGAGTTTATGCCTAGAATGAGTTCAATTCATCTTTGTTGCAGATTGTGGGGTGTAGTCCCGGCTATGATGGTGGTTCTTGCGTGTTATGGGAAGAAGTGGGTTATTATGGATCCAGGTAAGACCAACAGCCTAGTTCAGTGCAAGCAGAATCGGCTTGAAGTGTGTGAATGGATTTAAACAGGACTATGGGCTTAATGCGATTCAGATATGTTCATTTCAGTATAGCGCTCCTCAAGGAGGGATGTTGGAACACCAAATGTTGTTTCGACTTCGTCAATTTCATGTAATACTATGATTGTTCCGTGTGAGTTGTGGAATGGCTTGATAAATTCCTATGTGCTGAGTTTCCGCGTAATAATGATGTATGTGAGTAGGAGAGCTCTTGAGATTCAGAGTCTATAGATCGCACCTCAGTTGTGCTTAAGTTTTGTAGCATATGTCTCCATCAGCCTCCCCAGGGTGGTATTATGCACTTAGCGTGCTTGTGACCGATATTCGGTAATTTGTAATAGTGAGAAATTCAGCTCCGTGTGTATCTCCTTATGTGAGTTTCATGATAGAATCGGGTGGCATGCCGCCACGGGTATGTTATTTGAATCAGGTTGCACGCCGCATCAATGTGATGTTGAGTATAGTTCCCTATATTTGTTTTCCTGTGTTTTACTCCCTGTATTCTGAGGAAAGTTCATATTAGTTGCGTGAGTTGAGTAGTCCATTCCTGAGTCATTTATTTATGTATCATGTTCGAGTTGTGGCCTATTGGCGCATTGTGACATCGTGTGAGATTATTGGTCATGTCTGGGATCATTTGTGTCTGAACAATTCATACTGGGTGAGACGAGATTATTGCATCAGGGATCAGTGCGATAAGGTTATGCGAAATATATTAAAGGACAATTACCCTTATTTGGTTCGTAATGAGATGAGGATCTAAGTCAAGAGGAGAGATTCAATGTTTGGTTAACTCTGCAGCTGGTTAGGATTTCTACACATCTCCTCCGTTGTGGTGGTATCATCAGCATTATAGCAGGATGTATGTATGTATATTATAAGGTGCATTGGGAGCATCAGATTCGTAGAATTTTGGCTGTTAAGGTTTAGGGAATGTCATGGTGGCTAGATTATGAATTATGCGGTGCATGGTGCTGATTCAGCAAAGGTACGCAGTCGTGTTCTGGTACCTCGTGTGGTAGTTGGTACGGTGTTCATATATTAGAAACAGGCCTGGTAGAGAATTTCAAGGGTTGGAACTGGGTTTTGAGCTTATTGTATAATTAAAAGAGGATATCTTCAGATTTGATCAAGCAAATGTGCTCAACTGGCCGGAATAACATATTGTTACAGGACAAAGAGGTATCGCGCTCCCGGGATTCCACCTACCCCGGATTTTCTGAATATAACTTCAACGTCAACGTCGTGGAACTGGTATTGGTGATGAGGAAAATTAAGGAAGCACGGTTACGAAAATCGATGAGATACAACCCCAGTTAGAGGGATCCTAATCTATGGTGCGAGTACATAGGACCAACAGTCACCGGACTAGGGACTGCCGACATTTGCGCGGAAGAGGCGACATTGCTAGAAAATGGCCATCTCAGAGAATTCTTAAGCTACCGGGCAAAGAATAACTATGGCTGCAACCGGGAAAATGCGGAAACCTCAAAAGCAGGAAAAGATCATTCTCGTCTAACGATCAACATGATTTTCATGGGGAACGAGATTAATGGTGTAACTTTTTCGACAGCGAAAAGGACAAAGGTATCAGTGACCCATACCAAGAGACTCCGACAATTCGTCGAGGACGATATCACCTTCACGAAGGAGGATGCAGATGGACTCCTACTACCGCACAATGATGCCCTGGTAATCTTTCTTAATGTTTTAGATTTTAAAATTTAACGTGTTTTGATGGACCTAGGGAGTTAAGACAATACCGACATTGGGATGCTATTTCGGGGAAGTTTTTGAGGGGAGCCGCCTACTTCCACCTCAAATTCGATGGTTTTCCGCCACTTCTAATAACCTATCACGACTCAAAATCCCTAAGTTCGTGATGGCGCCGGACACCATTGTCAGGCAAGCCAATCATTTATTTAATTGAAACAATTTCTGGTTTTATGAAAACATTTCCTTTCACTTTATTACATATTAACTAAATAAATCTGTCGAATAAAACAGTGATTTAAATATTACAATTTAGCAAACATATCCCAACACATCCCAGAACCCGGTGTCAAAAGTACATGAGCAATTTCTAAGAATTTATACAATCATCACAAAGCTTGTTTGAAATACAAATTGGACAAGGAAATTTACAATAAAAATAAATACAGTTCGAGGGAGACTCTGTCAGCTGCGGATCGCCTCCGGATGATGCAGCTTGCCTAAGTTTCCGAATCCTCCACATTGCTATGAAAGTACCTGTGCAATAAAATTCACAGGAAGTGTAGCATGAGTACAAAAATAACGTGTACTCAATAAGTCGCCCGTCTGACCTCAGAGAGGTAGTGACGAGAGGTCAAATTAGACACTCACTAAGGGCCAACAAATTAATTAACAGTATAAGATGAACACAATAGGCATGTGAAGGTAGTAAAACAACATATATATATAAGGCACTGAAACCCAAGTAAATACTGGAAATAAACAACCAGTTACTGCTTTCTCATTATTTTCTAAAATATCTTAAATAAACAATTTCTTTTTTATTTTCCCCCAAATATCTTATCACTTCTAAAATCATGAAAAACATTTAACAATTTAGCATGCGCATACGGGTTAAGGACAACCGGCCTTAGCCGTCATAATAATCAACTTTGTGCACTGCCAAGGATCAAACAGCCCGTAGCAAAAGTGCACCTCTCAATAAAGTACTCATGTCTATGCACTGCCGAGGATCGAACGGCTTGTACCAAAAGTGCATCTCTTAATAAAATAATCCTCTTTGTGCACTGCCGAGGATCGAACAACCCATACCAAAAGTGCATTTTAAATCTGTCGTGGCGTACGGCCCGCTCCCATGAGAGTAGGGGAAATAACACTCTGCTCGCGGAATGTAAATTCCGAAGCGGTCACATGCAGACATGCACAATCAACAATCCACCCCGAATACGTCGGGAACACAAATACTCAAGTAATGACCGATTTCTCTTTTGAAAAACCACAAATAGTATTTAAATCCCTTTTCAAAATCCACTTGCCGAGTTTATATAACGTTTAATAACACAACCCTATTCGGAAGTACAACTGCCCGCAAAGGAAATAAGTTCTCTTTTTAGATGATTTAGAAAATAAAATCTAATTCTTCCATTAGTCATTAAATTAAATTTCGATTACATTAGCAGTCTAATATCATAGACAAGACCATGGTACAACAGGTAAGGCATGCTAGTGGGCCCTAGGCTACCCGGACATGGCATAATAGTAGCTAAGCACGGACTCCCGTTAACTCGTGCGTACGTAGCCCCCGTAGATAGTAACACATACTTAATTAGTTCACCTAGGGGGACAATTCCCCCTCACAAAGTTAGAAAGGAGACTTACCTCGCTCCGAAATTCCAATACCGGCTTCCAAGATCTTCCGATGACTCCAACGGACGCACAACGCTCTGAAACTACCACATAACGGCAAAGAAATGAAAGTTCATCCTAATACTCACAACAACTTCAAATTATATACTTTCCTAACCCCGCTTGGAGAAATGACCAAAATTCCCTCGCGCCCACCTGCCTGAAAATCTAAAATTCTCGAAGATACATTCTACCCATAGCTCTACTAGTTCAATCATACAAGTTACTCTACATTGCATGCTCAAATTCGTGGCTAAATTCCAAATTTACATTTTCTAGGTTTCTTCAAAAATTCCCAAATTCCCACCAATTTCCATGCCTAATCCAGCATATAATCGTGTATTTAACTTAGAGGCATGAAGGAGTTACTTACCTTGACATTGCATGAAGGAATCCTCTCTTTGAAGCCTCCCAAAATCGCCTAAGCCCATGAAGAAATGAAGACAAATGAACCCAAATCCTTGTTTTAAAGCATTCTGCCCAGGACGATTTTCGCACCTGCGGTCCTACCTCTGCACCTGCGGTATCCTCAACTCCAGCCCAAAGTCACACTTGCGCCCCGTTGTCTGCACCTGCGGCTTCACAGGTGCGGAAATTCCATCACACCTACGATCCCAGCCAAGCCTGCCCACTCTCGCACCTGTGGCGCCAAAGTCGCACCTGCGGCCAAATCCTCGCAGGTGCGGATCACACCAGATGACAACAATTACAGCCTTCTTCAACTTCAAATATTGATCTATTAACCACCCGGAATCCACCCGAGGCCCCCGGGACCCCGTCCACTTATACCAACCTATTCCAAAACATAATGCGGACTTGCTCGAGGCCTCAAATCACATCAAACAACATCAAAACCACGAATCGCACCCAAATCCCAACTTTATGAACTTAGAAATTTCCAATTTCAAAATTTGATGCCGAGACCTATCAAATCACGTCCGATTGACCCCAAAGTTTGCACACAAGTCATATTCGACATAATGGACCTGCTCCAACTTCCAAAATCGCATTCCGACCTCGATATCAAAACTTCCACTTCCGGTCGGATTTCTCAAAAACCTTCATATTTCTATCTTTAGCCAAGTGACTTCAAAATGACCTACGGGCATCCAAATTCACTTCCGATCGCGCTCCCAGCTCCAGAATCACCATACGAAGCTATTCCCAGACTCGGAATCCCAAACGGACATCAACAACACTGAAATGCACTTCAAGCCCAAATTTATGAAATTCTTCAAAAATGCTGACTTCCACAATATGCCTCAAAACGCTCCCAGGTTATCCAAAACCCAATCCGGACATACGCTCAAGTCCGAAATCATCATACGAACCTGCCGGACCCTTCAGATCTTGATTTGGAGGTCGTTTACTCAAAATTCCAATCTTAGTTGATTCTTCCAACTTAAGGCTTCTAAAATGAGAATTTTCTTTCCAAATCAACTCTAAACTTCCCGAAATTCAATTCCGACCACACCTACAAGTCATAACACCTGAAACAAAGCTGCTCACTACTTCAAACCCCTGAACGACGCGCTAGAGCCCAAAACGACCGGTCGGGTCATTACATTCTCCCCCACTTAAACTGATGTTTGTCCTCGAATGTGCCAAGAACTGCTCTGGAGTTATCTGAAATCACTGTTTAACATCTCGAGCACCTGGCCGTGATACCACCACCCAGTTGAGTACATTAGCTTGATCACATTTGAAAATTTCTTCTTTTATCCATATAATAAGCTCAGAATTCATTCAAACACCTGAAATTTCTCTGCCAGGCCTAGTCCCAATATATAAACACTGTATCATCCACCACCTGATATACCAGGACATGACTGCATACCTTTGTTGAGTAAGCACCATTCACCGTGTAACTCATCATCTGACCACAACAACACCCCCTGAACCTAAATAGCCAAAATTCCCCGAATCTGATGCTCCCAATGCACCTCATGATATATATATACATACATCCTGCTATATTTCTGACGATACCACCACAACGGAGGAGATGTGCAGAAATTCATACCCAACTGCAGAGTTAATCAATCCTTGAATACCTCATCTTGACTAGAATCATCACTTCATTATGAACCTGAATAATGGTATTTGTTCTTTAATATACACTTCACATAACCTTATCGCATTAATACCTGATCCGATAATCTCGTCTCACCCAGTATGAACTGCTTAGACAACAAACCACCCCAACATGACCAACAGCCTCACATGATACCACATTGCCAATAGGCCATAACTCGAACATGATAAATAAGAAATGACTCAGGAAGGGACTATGTAACTCACGCAACTAATATGAACTTTTCTCAGAAATTAGGGAATAAAACACAAGAAAAATAAATATATACTAACCTTTCTCATCATCACACTGTTGCGGCATGCAACCCGATCCAAATAATATACTCGTGGCGGCGTGCCACCCGATCCCATCATAAAACTCACATAAGGAAATATACACAGAGCTGAATCGCTCACTCTTACACAAATTACTGAATATCGATCATAAGCACGCTAAGTGCATAATGCCATCCTGGGGAGACTGATAAATCCATATGTTTACAAAACTCAAGCACGACTGAGGTGCGATATATATATATATATATATATATATATATATTCTGGATCTCAAGAGCCATCCTGCTCACATAAGATCATCACTACAGGGGACCTCAACACATAAGAAATTATCAAGTCGTTTCACAACTCACACGGAACAGTCATAAGACCACATGAATTTGATGAGGACGGAACAACATCCGTTGTTCTAATACCTTTCCATGAAAAGCACTCTACTGAAATGAACATGCCTGGCTCATACAATCCCATAATCATATTTAAATCCATCCACAAACATCGAGCCACCTTGCTCGCACCAAACTAAGCTAGTAGCTTTTACCTGGGTCCATATTAACCCACTTTCTCTCATAATAAACGAGAACAATCATCATCACTGGGACAAACACCCCATAATCCATAATCAACTTAACCGAACGCCCTCCAGACATAGATTCTCTAATAAACAATATTGCACTTCTTTATAGTCAGTCCAAATCTTCAATCCATCAAGTGGCTACATGTCACACTTTATACAATCTTTTCGCGGTCACGCTTCCACGACCATCCACACAAGGTAGCAAGTCTGCACATCCACCACTGGCCATACCACGTTGTAAGACAAATCAAGAACCCATAACCAGGTACAAAGCCTCTTTCACCGAATATCAATCTCAGGCGACACTGAAGATAACACCAGCTTACTCTAAACTTTCAAATAACTTTTTCTTGCTCTTCCGAGCTCATGACATCCTTATTAACACCGAACCGCAATCTTGATTCTTACTCCCGGTTACATACAGCTTACCGCACCTAACCTGCCAATATGAGGTAGCGTAAGAATTTTGTCATAACTGCTGAACCATAAAAAGGGCGAACACTTCATCATATAGAAACCTTTTTCTTAACTCAATTCAAGAGTACCATCTCAACATACGAGTGAATTCCCCACAATCACCCCACATGCAAATCCTTAAGTAGTAGTCTATACCAAGATAACCCTTTTGGGATTCGCCTACACCTAACAGGCCATAACACTCAAATGCTCCCACACGACATCTGTTACAACGGCCGACAAGCCCCGCACACACTGGCACAAACCACATGCATAACTTAATCACATCAAAGGAACTGATCACTGCCGCAAATGTGCCATTTCAACAATGGCTAATCAATCTATCTTCTTTTAACCATCTTCAATTGCTTCGGTAATAATAGAAACTCCCTTCAACTCATAACAAACTCAACCCTCAGTCATCCCGAGTGACCTTGATTCACGAGACTATGCTGCCAAAATCCCGCAACCCGTCTCATACCCTCCTGATAATCTTTCTACAATCCAAAGTTTATTTCTCTCACTCCTCCAATACTATCATGCATGCTGAAACATATCATGGAACATTCCAACCATCCTCCTTATTCTCAGAATTACTCTGCAAAAGCTCGATTCTCGATCATACTGCTGCCTGAAACCCTTAAATGCCGCATTCTTAACTTTTGAATTCACTAGGACCGCTATTGAGAGTCACCCACTCTGACTGGTCCCGAATACAATCATCTCAAAGGCTCTCCTAGAACATGAACACCCCTTTCCATGAAACACGTGGCCGAGTCACTACCCTGACAACTCACCTATGCCTTAAGCAAATTTTGAATCTTCCAAACCCTAACCCTGGCCCGACAGGGCCAACTTTTGCACACATTCATCAAATCCCACGCACAATTACCATTTTACTCCTTTCCCTTAGCTGTAATAACTTGCTAACATGCTGACAATCCGCAACCCTATGATAACACAATCTTGTAACCCAACTGTAGATGGTGGGACTCCCCCACTTAGCCTGAAGCTACCCCTTGCACCACTCTAGACCCTGCCGAGATCCTTTCTCCTTTGATAACACGATCTTGCTCTACCAATCCGTCCAATTCCTCCAAATTCTCTTGCCATCACTCCCTAAATGCTCAAACTCAATAGCATCATTCAGACATTCTGCCTCCTACCGAATAGCCACTAGAACACCTCACCGAGACATGCCAACCCCGCCATCGCTAACCTATTCACAAAAGATAACCCACCTGTGGAAATCATCCGTAGACACCTTCCAACGATGCTAAAATGCACGCTCTCCGCGACTTCAATACCCTATCCTTCGCCATGCTTCGTTTACCAACTTTACTAGTCCGTTCGCTCCTCATGGACATCCATTAAATGCGCGACAATATCTTCAAATTCCAAGCTATGCTTCCGCTCCCCCACTTTGCGACTTCTCGACTTCAGCTTTTTACACCTGGCCTCCTAGAAATGGAACCACCGCCTAGCCTCACTTCAGGACCATTCGTTGTAGCTCTCAAACCAGCAGATCATCACGACTTCACACTCTAAGATGATCATCTTTCTCTAGTTTCCTTCATTATCAACATTTATCCGGTACTGAACCACCGCCTCACGATCTCTGCCAACCGCATTCTTCAATAATTCTTCTCAATACTCTGACCCCACGCAACCGAAAAAACCATAGCACCGCCAAACTTAACACATTCCATTAGATTAATGACGACGACTACACGTCACAGGTGCATATCCCACCTCACTTGAAGACACCAAGTCTTACAACTTTATCAACCCCAACCGGACCATTCATAACCCAAATGCTTCTCCACCGCCGGCACTAGAATACCGAAATCTCGAAATCACACTCTAAGAAGACCTCCCTTCAAACCATTAATCATCCCCAACATATGGGAAAGCATTCTATCATCATATCGACATCACACGATAACAAATCGCAAGCATCATCACTACCTGAGCATAGCCTTAAGGCTCCCAGAAACACAGCTACTGAGCTGAAACAACATATTACCCTTTTAAAGAGCCATAACAACAGCCCCAACCAATTACACATGGAAGCATCTCGAATTACATCCGTAGCACCATTTCAATTCCTCAAATTCCTGATTCATAGCAAGCGCTTCGCGACATGTAAGATTGAGTAAGAATAAACTTAGGCATAAGCCCCAAGGGAATAGAATCGCACGATGAGGAATCAAGAAGGGGAGTACTCCTAACATTCTTGTATCCTCTCGAAGATAAGTACAGACGTCTTCGTACCAATCTGCAAGACTGCACTAGACTTGCTCATGACTCGTGAGACCTACGGGAACCTAGCGCTCTGATACCATGTTGTCACGACCCAAAATCCCTAAGTTCGTGATGGCGCCGGACACCATTGGCAGGAAAGCCAATCATTTATTTAATTGAAACAATTTCTGGTTTTTAACATTTATGAAAAACATTTCATTTCACTTTATTACATATTAACTAAATAAAATCTGTCAAATAAAATAGTGATTTAAATATTACAATTCAGCAAACATATCCCAACACATCCCAGAACCCAGTGTCACAAGTACATGAGAAATTTCCAAGAATTTATACAATCATCACAAAGCCTGTCCAAAATACAAATTGGACAAGGAAATTTATAATAAAAATAAATACAGTACGAGGGAGTCTCTGTCATCTGCGGATCGCCTTCAGATGATGCAGCTCGCCTAAGTCTCCGAATCCTCCACATTTCTAAGAAAGTACTTATACAATAAAATGCACAGCAAGTGTAGCATGAGCACAAAAACAACGTGTACTCAGTAATTCGCCTGCCTAACCTCAGAGAGGTAGTGACGAAAGGTCAAATTAAACACTCACAATAGGCATGTAAAGGTAGTAACCCAAGTAAATACTGGAAATAAACAACCAGTTACCGCTTTCTCATTATTTTCCAAAATATCTTAAATAAACAATTTCTTCTTTATTTTCCCCCAAATATCTTATCACTTCGAAAATCTTTTAGCATGCACATACGGGGTAAGGACACCGGCCTTAGCCGTCATAATAATCAACTCTGTGCACTTCCGAGGATCGAACGGCCCGTACCAAAAGTGCATATTATAATATAATAATCCTCTCTGTGCACTGTCGAGGATTGAACGGCCCGTCCCATAAGTGAACCTCTCAACTTCCGAGGATCGAACGGCCCGTACCAAAAGTGCATTTTAAATCCGTTGTGGCGTATGGACCGCTCCCATGAAAGTCGGGGAAATAACACTCCGCTCGCAGAATGTAAATTGCAAAGCGGTCACATGCAGACATGCACAATCAACAATCCACCCCGAATACGTCGGGAAAACAAATACTCAAGTAAATGACCTATTTTCTCTTTTGAAAAGCCACAAATAGTATTTAAATCCCTTTTTCGAAATTCATTTGTCGAGTTTATATAACGTTTAATAACACAACCCTATTCGTAAGTACAACTGCCCGGAAAGGAAATAAGCTCTCTTTGTAGATGATTTAGAAAATAAACTCTAATTCATCCATAAGTCATTAAATTACAATATCGATTACATTAGCAGTCTAATATCACAGACAAGACCACAAGTACAACAGGTAAGGCATGCTAGTGGGCCCTGGGCTACCCGGACATGGCATAATAGTAGCTACGCACGGACTCCCGTCACCTCGTACGTACGTAGCCCCCGCAGATAATAACACATACTTAATTAGTTCACCTAGGGGGACAATTCCCCCTCACAAAGTTAGAAAGGAGACTTACCTCGCTCCGAAATTATAATACCGGCTTCCAAACCCTTCCGATGACTCCAACGGACGCACAATGCTCTGAAACTACCACATAACGGCAAAGCAATGAAAATTCATCCTAATACTCACAAGAAATTCAAATTATATACTGTCCCAACCTCGCTCGGAGAAATGACCAAAATGCCCTCGGGCCCACGTGCCTGAAAATCCAAAATTCTCGAAGATATATTCTACCCATAGCTCTACTAGTTCAGTCATACAATTTACTCTACATTCCATGCTCAAATTCGTGGCTGAATTCCAAATTTACATTTTCTAGGCTTCTTCAAAAATTCCCAAATTCCCACCAACTTTCATGCCTAATCTATGCATATAATCTTGTATTTAACTTAGAGGCATGAAGGAGTAACTTACCTTGACATTGCATGAAGGAATCCTCTCTTTGAAGCCTCCCAAAATCGCCTAAGCCCATGAAGAAATGAAGATAAATGAACCCAAATCCTTGTTTTAAAGCATTCTGCCCAGGACGACTTCCGCACCTGCGGTCCTACCTCCGCACCTACGCTCCCGCAGGTGCGACCAATCTCCCGCACCTGCAGTTTCCTCAACTCCAGCCCAAATTTGTACCTGCGCCCAAAAATCTATCGCACCTGCGATCCCAGTTAAGCTTGCCCACTCTCGCACATGTGGCTCAGCACCTGCGGCCAAATCCTCGCAGGTGCGGATCAGACCAGGTGACAGTAATTCCAGCCTTCTTCAACTTCAAATATTCATCTGTTAACAACCCGGAATCCACCCGAGGCCCCCGGGACCGCGTCCAATTATACCAACCTGTTCCAAAACATAATGCGGACTTTCTCTAGGCCTCAAATCACATCAAACAACATCGAAACCACGAATCGCACCCAAATCCCAACTTTATGAACTTAGAAATTTCCAACTTCTACATCTGATGCCGAATCCTATGAAATCACGTCCGATTGACACCAAATTTTGCACACAAGTCATATTCAACATTACGGACCTTCTCCAACTTTCGGAATCGCATTCCGACCTCGATATCAAAACTTCCACTTTCGGTCGGATTTCTCAAAAACCTTCAAATTTCTATCTTTAGCCAAATGACTTCAAAATGACCTACAGACATCCAAATTTACTTACGACCGCGCTCCCAACTCTAGAATCACCATGCAAAGCTATTCCCAGACTCGAAATCCCAAACGGACATCAACAACACTAAAATGCACTTCAAGCCCAAAGTTATGAAATTCTTCAAAAATGCTTACTTCCACAATATGCCTCGAAACGCTCCCAGTTTATCCAAAACCCGATCTGGACATACGCCCAAGTCCGAAATCATCATACAAACCTGTTGGACCCTTCAAATCCTAATTCGGAGGTCGTTTACTCAAAATTCCGATCTTAGTTGATTCTTCCAACTTAAGGCTTCTTCAATGAGAATTTTCTTTCCAAATCAACTCTAAACTTCCCGAAATTCAATTCCGACCACACCTACAAGTCATAACATCTGAAACAAAGCTGCTCACGACTTTAAACCGTTGAACAATGCGCTAGAGCCCAAAACGAAAGGTCGGGTCATTACATAACCTGAGGGCTGACTGCCATCTTCTCCTCTCTAAAAAAATCACTATTTTCCTATTAGCTATCTCCTAAAGAAAATCTTTAACTTCACACTTCTACTATTGCTATTTAGTATTTGCCATAGCAGAAATTTGGTTATCCTTTATTTATTTTAGTCTAGTCTACTTTTGTTCGAGCGGGAGGAGTAAAGGCAAGATCGAAGTTCGATAGCTCATCTAAGACTCGCCTCAGTTCGCTGCCCTGAAAAATGTCTATATCTTCTTCTCTTTAGCGATCTTTCGGTTCCGATTAGAGAATTGTTCGATACTTGATGCATTTTGTTACAATACGTATTAGTTTCTGTTAGGCTTCCATGTTTTAATAGTATAAAGATGGGTGTTTGCTTTTACTTCTGTTTACCTTTAGTTTGATGGAATGATTCTATGACTAAAGTTGTTAGAAATAATTCTTTTAAGGAAGTTATGTTCTGTTATATGTATTGAATCATGTCTGCATGATATTTGATAAAATGCTCATATAAAATTTTCTTTTGCATATCTCTCTGTCTAATTCCATAATTTTAAGAAAGAATTTGTCATGGCCTGGGTGTGTTGCAAAATATTCATTTGTCATCGTAATTTAGGACCCTTTTGATTAGACATCGTACTTAGGATTCTAACATTTCGTTTTAAGAACAGATTCGGTTAGAGGTAGACTGTTAAGTGATTATTTGATTTACTTCGTGACTTTCACACCTTAGATGACATGTCCATAGGAGCTTATTTTAACTCATGTTTATAAAATAATAAATTATCTCCTCTTCAATATTGATTATAAGGGCTCATGAGTGACAATAAAAGATTGATTTACTTAGTGGACTTTTACGGGATGAAATTTATGCAGTAGAATTATTGATTATCCATCTAATAAGTGAAGAAAATCATTACGTTAAAGTATGAATGTGCATATTCATGGCTTTAGATTTCCTTTCAGTGGAGGTTTAGATATTATAAGTTGATGCTTGCAAAAGAAATGTTTGATTCGAAAGATTCTTCATGCATATCTGGAAACATGGAATTAAGAAACTAAAGTATTGATGTAAGTTTGATGCTTCTTTCATTGTTCTCTGGAAAATAATATCTTTTTGAGGTGTGTAATTAGCCATTTAAATAGAAAAATAGAATTTTAGCATTTTCGTGAACTAGAAATTAGTTTCTAGGAATCCATTTGAATTTCAAAGACCATAAGAGGGGAGAATACTTACTGCTCTTGTTTTACTAGGTCTCGGCATCATAGTGATCAGTATTTTTGGAATAACTCGATTACTTAGTTGAGATTATAAGATAAATATTCACATGTTGACTAGTGGATCTCCTACCTATTGCTTTTCTTGCCTTCTGTCAATTTTAGTTGCCGTGAAATTGGAAAGTTATTTTACTTGATTAAAATCTCTATCTATGAATAACGTTCTGCTTTTTGACAAACGCCTTGATTTTTACTCAAGATGCCGTTGTAATAAAGCATATTGTAGGAGATTATTTTTAAATGCACATTGTTCATGATTTTCAGTAGCTTAAATAGGCAGTACTAATATGAAGGGAGTAATTAACCAAATGCTACATTGATGACTATTTTGTTCTTAATTATGAATTGATGTGTTTCTTTAATTTGGTTCATTTTAATTGTCCTTACAATGCATAGCAGTATAAGGCTTCCTTACTAATTTTTATTTTTTTCTTTTTCTTTGCATGAACACTTGGAGCGACACGACACTCCTTATCCACATGTGGAGTCTTAATGCAAGACTCTCCATACTTGCTCATGGAGTTAATACAACACATGTTCGTAGAAAGTACCAGATAACAAGAAAATAAGCAAAACGCTTGGGGATGCCTATGGTGTCTTTCATTTTTTTTATGTTATCATTTGTTTAACTTCTTTATGATTGATGATTTATTTGGGGGTTTATCTTATATGAGATTTGGTAGCTAGATATTATTTTGTGTGCTGGCATTTACTCTAGTTAATAACAAATCTCGAATTGTATTTACATGATTGTTAAGAGCTTTTAAAATCAATAATTTGAATAAGTTAAAATATTGATAATGACTTTTTTTTTTGTTTGCCCATATCATTTTGGAAATAATTAACATTCTTTGGCAGCATTTGGCCATAAAAAGCTTGCTTCTTTTTTCCAATGTTCAAGTATGAATTCTGGCTTTCGAAAAATGGTCTTTGTAGCATTTTTTAGCACACTGAACTCAAGTTTGACTCATTTAGTAATATTTTTGTATGTAAAACATAGTTATGTGTTTTTTTAGCTATGTATAAAAATATTAAATTCTTTACTTATATTTTATATTAACCTAAGTTTGATTTGTCAACCATATTTAATGGATCTGAAAGGGTGATTTAATAACCTTCCCTATAAGATTAATTAGAACTATTACCCTTAGTCTTAAAGGTTAAGCAGATCATATAAGTTGGTGTCCTAATTCACCTTTAAAATAATTAGGTGGCGACTCTCATTAATTAATTAAATATTTCAAATTACCAATATGTTATACTGTAGTTTGATCCGTGTTAAAATGGGGTATAACACCTATACATCGGCGATGAAATGAAACGACTTAGCTCCGCACAAGATTGAGTCAGTCTTGTGGAAGAAGTTCGGGGAGACCCTCACAAAAAGGGCCCTGACATGGTATTCACTTTTTCCCGAGCACTCAATAGACTCCTTCGAGATGCTCACGGATTCTTTTATCAAAGCCCATGCCGAGTTCACGAAGGTACATGCCCAAAAGGCCGACATATTGAGAATTGCAAAATGAGAGTCTGAATTGCTGCGGGAGTTCGTGTTCAGCTTTCAGAAGGAAAGGATGTTGCTACCAGTCGTGCCAGATGAATAAGCAGCAGAGGAATTTACTAAAGGGTTGAATCCGAGTAGTTCAGACGCTTCCTAGAAACTGAAAGAAAGTATGCTCGAGTTCCAGGCAACAACATAGGCAGATGTCCACAACCGCTACGAGTTGAAGATAAGAATAGAGGATGACAAGCTCGGTTTCCCAGCATCAACCAAGGTCGGGACCAAGAAAAGAATAAGAAAAAGTTGAAGGATGATTTCGTCGCAGATCGATAGTCTTCTAGAGGTCAGGTTTTGCCTTACAAAAGGTCGAAGGACACGGTAGAGGTTTCCAATCGGCGGATAGATTTGCTATCAATAGGAGAGATGATCATTGCCGGAATAACAGATCGTTACAGGACAAAGAGGTACCGGGCTCCCGGGATTCCACCTACCCCAGATTTTCTGAATATAACTTCAACGTCAACGTCATTGAACTGGTATTGGTGATGAGGAAAATTAAGGAAGCACGGTTACGAAAACTGATTAGATACGACCCCAGTTAGAGGGATCCTAATCTATGGTGAGAGTACCATAAGACCAACAGCCACCGGACTAGGGACTGCCGACATCTGCGCGAGGAGGAGGCTACATTGCTGGAAAATGGCCATCTCAGAGAATTCTTAAGCTACCGGGCAAAGAATAACTATGGGTGCAACCGGGAAAATGCAGAAACCTCAAAAGCAGGAAAAGATCATTCTCGCCTAACGATCAACATGATTTTCAGGGGGAACGAGATTAATGGTGTAACTTTTTCGACAGCGAAAAGGACAAAGGTATCAGTGACCCATACCAAGAGACTTCGAGAATTCGTCGAGGACGATATCACCTTCACGAAGGAGGATGTAGATGGACTCCTACTACCGCACAATGATGCCCTGGTAATCTTTCTTAACATTTTAGATTTTAAAATTTAATGTGTTTTGGTGGACCTAGGGAGTTAAGTCAATATTATCCAACGGAGAGTGCTGGAACAAGTCAAGCTAACCGAAAGCATCATTCTGGCCACAAAGCTCCTCGTCGGTTAGTAAGCGTGACAACCCGAGGGGAGATTTTGTTGCCCACAAATGCCGAAGGGGTAATGAAGATGACCCTTTTTGAAGTAGTAGACGGCGATATGGCCTACGATATTATTCTTGGAAGACCATGGCTACACGGGATGAAAGATGTGTCATCAACATGCCATCAACTTCTGAAATTCCTAACTCTTGAGGGAATTAAACAAATAAGAGGATATCAATCGGTGGCAAGAGAGATGAACGCGATCTTAGTTTCCAGTAGCAAAGATAAGGAGCATGCGGCATAACAATTATAGGAACCGACGCCTGCTCCCGAGCCGAAAAAATTCAACAAGGGGGAGGAGGAGTCAGAATCCTATCTGGTACCAAGATATTTCTAGGTACCAGAAGAAACGAATGCAACCAACTCCATAACGGAAGAACTCGATCAAGTCACATTGTTTGAGAAATTATTTGAGAGGAAGTTCCACTTGGGGAAAGGATTAAACCCCAAGCTTGGGTCAGGATTTATAGAATTTCTTAAGTTTAACATTGACTGTTTCGCATAGTCGCATGCGGATATGAAAGGTATTCCGCCAAAGATGGATATGCACAAGATAATCCTGGATCCTAACATCCCTCCAGTAAGGCAGAAGAAACGCCCTATTACCGAGGTCAGAAAGAAATTTGTCAAAGAAAAGGTAGCTTGATTGCTTGATATCGGTTCAATCCAGGAGGTAAAGTATCCTGAGTGGCTAGCCAATGTAGTAGTAGTTCTAGAAGAGAATAATGGATTTCGCATGTGCGTAGATTATAAGGATCTGAATAAGGCGTGCACAAAAGACTCATCCTCATTACCAAACATTGATCAACACGATTGATGCGACGGCCAGGCACGACTTGATGAGTTTCCTCGATGCCTATTCCGGGTACAATCAAATCAAAATGAACCCGGAGGATTAGGAAAAAACTTTGTTCATAACGAACCTTGGCACATATTGCTATAATGTGATGCCTTTCGGGCTTAAGAACACCAGAGCCACTTATCAGAGGCTCGTTAACAAAATGTTTGAAAAACAAATAGGGAAAACAATTGAAGTTTACATAGATGATATGCTGGTTAAGTCTTTGAAAGCAGGAGATCGTCTTAAACACCTCCAAGAAACCTTTGACATCCTAAAAAAGCACAACATGAAGCTTAACCCTGAAAAATGTGCATTCAGAGTTAGCTCCAGTAAGTTTTTGGGGTTTTTTGATGTCACGAAGAGGGATCAAAGTCAATCCTGATAAAATTAAAGCCATCGAGGACGTTCGCAACAAGCTATCGAATGTGAAAGAGGTTCAGAGGTTAACAGGAAGACTGGCTGCTTTGAGCAGGTTCATTTCCTAGTCTTTAGAAAAAGGCCATCACTTCTTCTCACTTGTGAAAAAGAAGAAAACTTCGAATGGACTCCAGAATACCAGCATGCTTGAAAAGATTTGAAAAGATATTTATCGAGCCCTCTGTCACTATCGAAACCGGAGGAAGGCGAACAATTACTGATTTACTTAGCGGTCTCGGAGGTAGCGGTAAGTGCCACTTTAGTCTTTGAAATGAAGGTATGCAATCTCCTATTTATTATGTTAGTAAAATTTTAACGGGAGCAGAAACTCGCTACCCACACCTCGAAAAATCGACCTTAGCTATCATAGTCGCCGCTCGAAAGCTTAGGCCTTATTTTCAATGCCACCCGATAGCCTTGGTGATACATTTCCCCTGCATAATATCCTTCTCCAACCTGAACTTTCAGGTCAACTGGCCAAATGGGAAGTCAAAATGAGTGAATTTGACATAGAGTATAAACCCAGGACTACGATCAATTCGGAAGTTTTGGCCAATTTCAGTCTTGGACTGCTGCCTTTGCCCACCAAAAGAAGCGGTGATGGTGTCGAAATCGACATCGGGAATCTGGACCTTGTTCACAGATGGAGCTTCTAACATGAAAAGGTTCGGGCTTAGGGTAGTACTAATCACACCCTCGGGAGAAACCCTGAGGCAGGCAATAAGAAATGTCCCCTTGACTAACAATGGAGTAGAGTATGAGGCTTTAATTGCAGGACTTTAGCTGGCCCGGGGACTGGACGCCGAGGTCATATAAGTCAAATGTGATTCCCAACTATTAGAGGAATGCATGCAACAATATGTATTAAAAGTCCATACTCTACTCTCACAGTTTAAGGAATGGTTAATCATCCACATTCCGAGGGAAGAAAACGCAGAAGCTGACATGCTGGCCAATTTGAGCTTATCCGCAGAGATGAAGGATTTGACTCCAATACAGTTGTGCAACTCATGCATTACGTATTGGACGTGGACAAATATTATGAGGTAAACACAACTAACTTGGTCTTGGATTAGAAATGAGATCATTGACTATCTCGAGAACGAAAAACTACCCAAAGATCCCAAGGCATCCCGGGCGCCACGCACTAAAGCAGCTTGTTACTGCTTCAGGAAAGGCCAATTGTACATAAAGTCTTTCCAAGTCCCATTGTCCCGATGTTTAGGAGACTCCGAGTCTAATTACATCATGAGAGAAATTCACAAAGGAATCTGTATAAATCACTCGAGTGCGGACTCCTTGGGATTAAATCTAATTAGGGCAGGATACTACTGGCCCCGTATGGAATAAGACAGTAATACATATGTTTATAAATGCAATAAGTTTCAACACTACGCGTCCTTGGTGCATCAACCAGCAGAACTTTTACACTCGGTTTTATCGCCATGGCCATTCATGAAATGGGGGATGGACATAGTCGGCCCGCTGCCGCCGGCTCCTGGTAAGGTAAGATTTCTTTTGATTTTAATTGACTACTTTTCTAAGTGGGTTGAAGCAGGTCCTTACTAGAAAATCGGCTAGCGCAAAGTGGTCGATTACCTATGGGAGAACATAATTTGCAGGTTCGAGATACCAAAAGAGATAGCTTGCGACAACGGGCCACAGTTTATGGGTGCAAACGTCAAAAAATTCCTTGAAGACTTGAAAATGAAAAGAATCACATCATCGCCATACCACCCGAGTGAAAACGGCCAAGCGGAATCAACAAACAAAGTGATTATTCAAAATCTCAAAAATAGATTGGAAGAAGCCAAAGGCAAGGGGCTCGAAGAGTTACCGGGAGTGCTATGGGCATATCGAATGACGTCCAAGTCAAGCACGGAAGGGACACCTTTCTCTCTCGTGTACGGTGCAGAAGTCCTTATCCCGATGAAAGTGGGGGAACCTACATAAGATACTTTTGGGCTACTGAAGAAGCAAATAATGAAGCATTGTTGGTCATACTGGACCTGCTCGACGAACGCATGGACCTGGCACATATAAGGATGGAGGACCAGAAATAAAGAATGGAAACATATTAGAATCAAAGAGCCGGTCTCTATTATTTCAAAGTAGGAGACTTGGTTTTAAGGAAAGTAACTCAAAACACCCTAGAGCTAAACGTAGGAAAGTTGGGTCCAATGTGGAAAGGCCTCTACCGGGTTTCAGTTGTCATTGAGAAAGGATCATATGAATTGGAAAATCAAGACGGAGTAAAATTGCAGAGCAACTGGAATGTGGCACACCTCAAAAGATACATTTTTTTATGAGCATTGTAACGACCCGACCGATCATTTTGCTTTTTAGAACCCCGCTCCCCTAAATTAGACTCTATGTATATGCTTTTACTGTTTTATGACTTGCGAGGATGGTTAGTTCAAGATTTGAAAGGGTTCGGTTGAAATCGAAACACTTGGTTCCTTATGTTGATTTTAAAAGGCTAAGTTTGACTTTGGTCAATGTTTTGAGTAAACGACCTCGGAATAGGGATTTTACGGTTCCAATAGGTTCGTATGATGATTTTGAAATTGGGCGTATGCTCGGATCGGGTTTTGGATGACTCGGGAGCGTTTCGACGCCTAAATATCATAAGTTGGTTCTTTGAAGGTTTTTGAAGTTCTTTAAATTTGGTTTGGAGAAATTTGTAGTGATATCGAGGTCCAAATGGAATTCTGAGACCGGGAGTAGTTCCATATGATGATTTAAGACTTTCCCGCAAAAATTGGTTTCATTCAGAGTATTCTAAGTATGATTCGGCGCGTTCTGAGCAATTTGGAAACTTAAAATTCATATTTTGATTCAATTCTATTTTAGGGTGCGATTCTTAGTTCCGTTGTTAATTTACACGTTTCGTGAGTTCGAGCATGTTTGTATCATGTTTATAGACTTATTGGTGCATTTGGACGGGGGCCTGAGTGGCTCGGGTGAGCTTCGAACCGCTCGGAGATATGTTGGAAAACAAGAAATTCCAGTTTTGGTTTCCTTCTTTGCGAACGCGAAAGGACTCTCTCATTTGTGATGAAGGAATTGGGGCTAGGGGAATTTTGTGCTACGCGTTCGTGATAGCCAGCCTGCGTTCATAATGGTCTTGGACCTGTAACCTTCACGTTCGCGTGAGATGATTTGCATTCACATAGAAGAGTCTGAGTTGGGCTTTGGACCGATGTTATTCTTTGTGTTCGCGTAGAAGCCCTCGCATTCGCGAAGCGTAGGCCAAGCCATCCTCCGCATTCGCGAGGCCCTTGTCGCATTCGCGAAGAGAAGGCAACTAGGCAGTGTGTTTTAAAATCGGACTTAAGCCATTTTAGGTTCATTTATTGCACTTTTGGGCGATTTTAGAGCTTTAAAGAAGAGGATTTCAACCTAGATTTTGAAGGTAAGTAATTTCTACCTTATGTGAGTTTAATACATAGCTTATGGATAGATTTTAACATGGAAATTTGTGGAAATCATGGGTTTAGACGAAAAACCTAGGTTTTGATAAAAATGAGATTTAACCACGAAAATGGTTATGGATTTTAGTGAAAATCATATATTTAGTTCATGAGGTTATGAGTAACAACTTTCTTCGAAAATTTCCGGAATCCGAGCACGTGGGCCCGGGGGTGAATTTTAGGAATCTTACATTTAGGATTGTGTAACCTCTTTAATAGTTGGAATACAAACTTTTGAGCACGTATTGATTAGTTTATATACGATGTGACTAGTTTTGGATTGTTCGGCACCAAATTCAAAGTTTGAGCATAATCTTGGACC
Source organism: Nicotiana paniculata (assembly GCA_005239505.1). Lineage (NCBI taxonomy): Eukaryota > Viridiplantae > Streptophyta > Magnoliopsida > Solanales > Solanaceae > Nicotiana > Nicotiana paniculata. The sequence goes on along the minus strand of ML311993.1, from coordinate 55,936 downwards.
GGGAAGTAGGCCTTGAGACGAGGTAAGTCTCTTTTCTAACCTTCTAAGAGGGAATTAACCCTAGAAGTGAAAAAATTAGTATGTGTTTCTATTTGTGCGGGGGATACGTACATACGAGGTGACGAGAGTCCGTGCGTAGCTACTAATTATGCTATAGTCTGGGTAGTCTAGGTCCCACATCATGCTATACTTAAATGGTTTCACTCTTACTTGTTAATTGGATTGCTTAAGTCATATTGTAAGATTGATAAAAGAATTTTAAAGGGTTATGTTTCACTTATTTGAGGTTGTGAATAGAACACTTGACTATTATTGAAAAATTTGTGTTTCTTTAAAGTATTTCCTATTTGTGTAGCGGGCCGAACACCTCGGTAGCAGATAGATGCATATATGGTTCGTGTTGTTCGACCATCGGGAGTGCACAGTTTAAATATTATTATGTTGGTTCGGGTTGTACGACCTTGGCATTATTTGCACATGATAAACTCTTGGAACTTCTCATAATTGATATTGCTTCAATGTTTTGATGATATAAAACGTTAAATGATGAAAGATAAATTTGGGATCTAATATTTTGTGAAAGGAATATTTATCATTTCCTGTTATTGAGTTTTTTAGTATATTTCTTGTAATCCATGGTTAGTTATAATTTTTATTTATTATCATTATCCCTTATTAAGTGTCAAAGTCGACCCCTTATCACTATTTCTTTGAGGTTAGACTGGATACTTACTGGGTACATGTTGTTTTATGTAATCATACTACACTTCTGCACTTCAATGTGCAGGATCTGATGCAGGTGCATCTGGATATTCGTCCGGCGCACATACTTAATCCTAGTTCGAGACCACACGGTGAGCTGCCTTTCCGAGCCGTTCAGCAACAGTCAGAGTCTCTCTTTTGATTTGTTTTCTGTTTATTCTATTTCAGACAATAGAGTAGAAATCTTTTGTATATTCTACTAGTGGCCCACATACTTGTGACACCAAATCTCGACACCCACTAGTAGACTTGTGATTTTGGTTTTATTCCTATGGTCATAATACATTTTGCTACTTTTGTTTTTTTAATTTAAATCTGTTTCTTACTAAATCTATTAAATTAAGGAAAGTTATTTACTTGGAAAACTTATTAAAATGGGAATTCACTAGATTTTCACTGTTGGCTTTACTAGCAACGGTGTTGGGCACCATCACGGCCTAAAATGGAATTGGGTCGTGACAACATGGTATCACGCAGGTCTCACAAGTTATGGGCAGGCCTAATAGATTCTTGTTGATCGGTGCGGAGACGTCAGTACTTATTTTCGAGAGGGTATATGGTGTTAGTAAACTACTCTTTTTTCAAATCCTATAATGATGGTATACTAAGTTTCTTCCTATTATTCTCTCACAGATGGTGAGAACACGCACAACAAACGTTCCAAAATAGGGAGGGGATGCTCCCCCTGTTGCTAGAGGCTGAGGCTGAGGCCGTGGAAGGGAACCGACCCGAGGTAGGGGACAAGGACGTCCTAGAGTTTCCCCAGTTGCACCACCAACGGATCCAGTGGAGTAGTTGAGGAGCAGAGCGAGGTGTCCACAGTAAAGCCAGCTCTGGTTGATTTCATGACACCACCGGGATTTTAGGAGGTCATGGGCCGTATGCTACAGTTCATGGATTCTATGACCCAGGCTGGTTTATTTCCAGCAGACCCAACCACATATCGGGTGGGAGGGGGAGCACATAACTGCTCAGACTCCTGGGCATGCAGCTGTTGTATATCATACCCCGGGCACACTACCCGTGGGCGGAGCCCAGCCAGTTGTAGAAACAGTACCTGAGCCTAGACCAGCTACGACCGGCGAGCTGTAGAAGCTGCTGGATAAATGGACCAGGATTCACCCTCCTGTCTTTGTAGGTGATCGACATGAGGATCCCCAGGACTTCATTGATAAGTGCAGGGACATACTGCACAACAGAGTATATTGGAGTCTCACGGGGTGGATTTCACTACCTTTCAACTGGAGTGCAGGGCCCCTAGGTGGTGGAAGTCTTATCTTCTTGGCAGACCAGCAGGTTCTCCTCCCATGACTTGCGACCAGTTCACACGCCTATTCTTGGATAGGTATATTCCACCCTCTCGGAGGGAAAAGTTGTGGTTCCAGTTTGAGTAGCTCCAGCAGGGTTAGCCTAGTATGCCCCCATATCTAGCACCACCGCCTCCACGGGGTGCTCCAGCGCGACCCTATTTCAATGCCATGTAGGAGAGTTCATACCGCCCACCAGCTATTCAGAGTTCTTCCAGTGAGTACTCAGACCATCAGGGTTCTTCTAGTGCCTATTTTAGTGCCATGCCAGAGAGTTCATACCGTCCACCAGCCATTCAGAGTCCTTCTAGTGGGTATTCAGGCTGTCAGGCTTCAGGGCAGCAGTCTACCGCTCTGAGAGGTTGTCTCTAGTGAGGAGATCTCAGTCATGTGCGAAGATTCTGCCCCAGGCTTCGGGGCAAGGTATTGTAGCAGGGCCAGCAGCCCATGATTACAGCACCAGCTGTCTCGCCAGCCCTTCGGCCGCCCAGAGGCAGAGGGCAGGCGGGTATGGGTCATCCTAGAGGTGAAGGCCAGACAGGTGGAGGCCAGCTAGGTGGCGTTCCGACCAGGTTTTATGTCTTTTCGTCCAGACTAGATGCAGTGGCCTTAGATGTCGTGATCACAAGTATTATTTATGTCTGCGGTAGGGATGCTTTAGTACTATTGGATCCAGGGTCTACCTATTCATATGTGTCATCTCTGTTTGCTCATTTCCTAGATATTCCTCGAGAGTCCTTGGGTACTCCTATTTATGTGTCCACTCATGTGGGCGATTCTGTTGTTGTGGATTGGATCTATCGGTCGTGTGTGGTCACATTATATGGATACGAGCCTAGAAGATCTTCTGTTGCTTGATATGATCGACTTTGAGGTCATCCTGGGAATAGACTGGCTATACCCATATCATGCCATCCTTGATTGCATGCTAAGATTGTTACCTTAGCGATGCCAGAGTTGCCTAGATTGGAGTGGAAGGGTTCGTCTGTCAGTACATCTAGTCAGGTTATCTCTTTTATGAAGGCTCGACACATGGTCGAGAAGGGTTTTTTGGCTTATCTATCCTATGTTCAGGATACTACCGTAGAGTCTCCGGTGAGTGATTTAGTACCAGTAGTCCAGGAGTTATCCAATGTGTTTCCTTTTGACCTTCCAAGCATGCCACCAGATCGTGATATCGATTTCTGTATTGACTTGGCTCCAGGTACCCAGCCTATATCTATCCCAATGTACTGTATGGCTCCGAAATAATTGAAGTAGTTGAAATAACAGCTTGAGGAGTTGCTAGCAAAGGGGTTCATCAGGCCGAGTGTATCACCTTGGGGTGCACCAGTGTTATTTATGAAGAATAAAGATGGGACTATACGGATGTGCATTGATTACCACCAGTTGAAAAAAGTCACCATTAAAATAAGTACCCATTGTCGCATATTGATGATTTGTTTGACCAGTTGCAGGGTTCTAGGGTGTTCTCTAAGATCGACTTGAGATCCGGGTACTATCATTTGAATATTCGGGACTCGGATGTTCCGAATACGGCTTTCTGTACTAGATATGGCCATTATGAGTTTCTAGTGTTGTCTTTCGGCTTGACTAATGCCCTAGCGGCATTTATGGATTTTATGAAGAAGGTGTTCAGGCCTTATATTGATTTGTTTGTTATTGTCTTCATTGATGATATTTTGATTTACTCTCGTAGCATTGAGGAGCACGAGCAGCATTTGAGAGTGGTGCTTCAGACCTTGCGGGAACAGAAACTATATGCTAAGTTCTCCAAGTGTGAGTTTTGGATAGATTCTATAGCATTCTTGGGGCATGTTGTATCAGGAGAGGGCATTAAGGTGGATCCCTAGAAGATTGAGGCAGTTCAGAGTTGACCTTGTCCCACTTCGGCCATTGAGATCAAGAGCTTCTTGGGGTTAGCAGGTTATTATTGTCGGTTTGTGGAGGGATTCTCATCATTGCAGTACCTTTGACTAGATTGACCCAGAGGGGTGCTCAGTTCCGTTGGTCCAATGAGTGTGAGGCGAGTTTCCAGAAGCTCAAGACGGCTTAGACTACAGCACCAGTCCTAGTGTTGCCTTCCGGTTCGGGGATGTATATTGTGTATTGTGACACCTCACACGTTGGTTTGGGTTGTGTGATGAAGGAGGGGCAAGTTAGCATATGTTTCACATCATCTGAAGCCCCATGAGAAGAATTATCATGTGCACGATTTGGAGTTAGCCGCGATTGTTCATGCTCTTAATATCTGGAGGCATTATCTTTATGGGGTGTCTTATGACACTGATAATCGCAGCTTACAGCATTTGTTCAAATAAAGGGATCTCAATTTGAGGCAGCGTAGATGGCTTGAGTTACTGAAGGATTATGACATCACCATTATTTATCATCCGGTTAAGGCGAATATAGTCGCGGATGCCTTGAGCAGGAAGGCAGAGAGTATGGGTAGCTTGGCATTCATCTAAGTAGAGGAGAGGCCACTAGCTTCGGACATTCATCAGTCCTTGGCTAACAGACTTGTGAGGTTGGAAATTTCAGAGCGCAGCCGAGTTTTTGCATGCGTCATTGCCCAGTTTTCACTATTGGAGTAGATCAAGGCTCGACAGTTTGATGATTCGCACCAGTTGGTTCTCAGGGAGACGGTACTATAGGGTGGTGCCAAGGAGGTTTTTTATCGGCAAGGATGGTGTTCTGCGACTCCAGGGTCGTCTATGTGTTCCTAATGTCGATGGCTTGAGGGAGAGGATTCTAGAAGAGGCGCACAGTTCTTGATATTCCATTCATCCAGGTGATACAAAGATGTATCGTGACCTGAGGCAGCATTATTGGTGGCAGCGGATGAAGAAAGACATAGTTGAGTATGTATCTATATGCCTAAATTTCCAGCAGGATAAGTATGAGCACCAGAGGCCAGGAGGCCTACTCCAGGAGATGACTATACCGGAGTGGAAGAGGGAGCGCATTACTATGTACTTCGTAGTTGGATTGCCGCAGCCCTTGCGTAAGTTTGATGCAGTTTGGGTCATTGTTGACAGGTTGACCAAGTCGGCACACTTCATCCCAGTTGTGACTATGTTACTTAAGAGAGATTAGCCTAGATTTATATTCAGGAGATAGTTCGGCCGCATGGTGTGCCTGTTTCCATCATATCAAACAGAGGTCCTCAGTTTACTTCGCATTTCTGGAGAGCAGTACAGAGTGAGTTGGGGACCCACGTTAGCTTAGAACAATATTTCATCCATAGACCGACGGCCAGTCGGAGAGGATGGGTCAGATCTTGGGGGACATGCTCAGAGCATGTATGATTGGCTTTGAAGGGCAGTGGTATCGATTCTTGCCTTTGGCTGAGTTTTCTTACAACAACAGTTACCAATCCATCATCGAGATGGCTCCATTTGAGGCTTTATATGGTCGGCGATGTCGTTCTCCCATCAGGTGGTTTGAGCCCGGCGAGGCAAAGTTATATGGTACTGATTTGGTGAAGGATGCCTTGGAAAAGGTAAAGTTGATTCAGGAGCGACTTCGCACAGCACAGTCCATACAGAAGAGTTACGCAGATCAAAAGGTCTGTGACTTATCATTTATGGTAGGCGAGAAGGTTCTCTTGAAAGTCTCGCTGATGAAGGGAATCATGAGATTTGGGAAGAAGGGCAAGTTGAGCCCAAGGTTTATAGGCCTGTTTGAGGTGTTGAGACGAGTTGGGGAGGTTGCTTATGAGCTTGCTTTGCCTCCCAGTCTATCGGGAGTTGATCCGATTTTTCACGTGTCTATACTCTAGAGATATCATGGGGACAAGTCAAATGTGTTAGACTTCAACACGATTCAATTAGATGAGAGCCTGGGATATGAGGATGAGCCATTTGCCATTGTTGATAGACAGGTTCGCCAGTTGAGATACAAGAGGATTTTTGCGGTAAAGGCTTAGTGAAGGGGCAAACCAGTCGAGGAGGAGACCTGGGAGTCCGAGGAGGACATGCGGAGCATATATCCACACTTATTCAGCACTCCAGGTATGATTGTAGACTCGTTCGAGGATAAATTTTTATTTAAGAGGTGGAGAATGTAACGACCCGACGGTCATTTTTCTTTTTAGAACCCCATTCCCCTAAATAAGACTCCCAGTATGTGATTTTACTATTTTATGACTTGCGGGGACGGTTACTTCGGGATTTGAAAGGGTTCTAATTGAAATCGGAACACTTGATTCCTTAAGTTGGTCTTAAAAGGCTAAGTCTGACTTCGATCAACATTTTGAGTAAACATCCTCGGAATCAAGATTTGACAGTTCCAATAGGTTCGTATGATGATTTCAGACTTGGGGGTATGCTCAAATCGGGTTTTGGATGACCCGGGAGTGTTTAGGCACCTAATATCGAAAGTTGGTTCTGTAAAGGTTTTTGAAGCTCTTTAAATTTGGTTTGGAGTAGGTTTTGATGATATCGAGGTCCGAATGGAATCTCGAGACCTGGAGTATATTCGTATGGTGATACAAGACTTGCCCGCAAAATTTTGTGTCATTCTGAGTAGTCTAAGTATGATTCGGCGCGTTCGGAGCAATTTGGGAACTTGAAGTTCATATTTTGATTCAATTCGGTTTTAGGGAGAAATTCTTAGTTTCGTTGTTGATTTACGCATTTCGAGAGTTCAAGAAGGTTCATATCATGTTTACAGACTTGTTGGTGCATTTGGACGGCGTCCCGAGTAGCTCGGGTGAGCGTCGGACCACTCGGAGCAACGTTGGCATAAACTCCAGTTCTGATTTCCTTCTTCGCAAAGGCGGAAGGACTCTCGCATTCGCGATGAAGGAATTGGGGCTGGGGGGATTTTGTTCTATGCCTTTATGATAGCCAGCCTACATTCCTGATGGTCTGGGATCTGTAACCTTCGCGTTTCGCATGAGGTGACTCGCGTTTGCGTAGAAGTGCCTGAGCTGGGCTTTGGGCCGATGTTATTCTTCGTGTTCTCGTAGAAGCCCTCACATTCGTGAAGGGTAGGCCAAGCAAGTTTCCGCGCTCGTGAGGCCCCTATTGCGTTCGCGATGAGTCACCTCTAGGGGGCCAGGGTCGTTTGTCTTCGCGAACGCGAGGCCTCTTCCGCGTTCGCGAAGAAGAAGGCAGTTGAGAAATGTGTTTTAAAATAGGGACTTAAGCTATTTTTAGGTTCATTTATTGAACTCTTGGGCGATTTTAGAGCTTTAAAGAAGGGGATTTCAACCTAGCTTTTGAAGGTAAGTAAGTTCTACCTAATGTGAATTTAATACATAGATTATGGGTAGATTTTAACATGAAAATTTGTGGAAATCATAGGTTTAGATGAAAAACCTAAGTTTTGATAAAAATGGGATTTAACTACGAAAAGAGTTATGAAATTTAGTGAAGATCATATATTTTAGTTCATGAGGTTATGGGTAACAACTTTCTTCGACAATTTTCAGAAACAGGCACGTGGGCCTAGGGGTGAATTTTAGGAATCTCACATTTAGGGTTGAGTAACCTCTTTAATAGTTGGAATATGAACGTTTGAGAACCTATTGATTAGTTTATATACTATTTGACTAGTTTTGGATTGTTCGGCACCAAATCCAAAGTTTAAGCATAATCTTGGATCGGGAAGTAGGCCTTGAGACGAGGTAAGTCTCTTTTCTAACCTTGTAAGAGGAAATTAACCCTATAAGTGAAAAAATTAGTATGTGTTTCTATTTGTGCGGGGGATACGTACATACGAGGTGACGAGAGTCCGTGCGTAGCTACTAACTATGCTATAGTCTGGGTAGTCTAGGTCCCACATCATGCTATACTTAAATGGTTTCACTCTTACTTGTTAATTGGATTGCTTAAGTCATATTGTAAGATTGATAAAAGAATTTTAAAGGGTTATGTTTCACTTATTTGAGGTTGTGAATAGAACACTTGACTATTATTGAAAAATTTGTGTTTCTTTAAAGTATTTCCTATTTGTGTAGCGGGCCGAACACCTCGGTAGCAGATAGATGCATATATGGTTCGTGTTGTTCGACCATTGGGAGTGCACAGTTTAAATATTATTATGTTGGTTCGGGTTGTACGACCTTGGCATTATTTGCGCATGATAAACTCTTGGAACTTCTCATAATTGATATTGCTTCAATGTTTTGATGATATAAAACGTTAAATGATGAAAGATAAATTTGGGATCTAATATTTTGTGAAAGGAATATTTATCATTTCCTGTTATTGAGTTTTTTAGTATATTTCTTGTAATCCATGGTTAGTTATAATTTTTATTTATTATCATTATCCCTTATTAAGTGTCAAAGTCGACCCTTTATCACTATTTCTTTGAGGTTAGACTGGATACTTACTGGGTACATGTTGTTTTATGTAATCATGATACACTTCTGCACTTAAATGTGCAGGATCTGAGGCACGTGCATCTGGATATTCGTCCGGCGCACATACTTAATCCTGGTTCGAGACCACACGGTGAGCTGCCTTTCCGAGTCGTTCAGCAGCAGTCGAAGTCTCTCTTTTGATTTGTTTTCTGTTTATTCTATTTCAGACAATAGAGTAGAAATCTTTTGTATATTCTACTAGTGGCCCACATACTTGTGACACCAAATCTCGGCACCCACTAGTAGACTTGTGATTTTGGTTTTATTCCTATGGTCATAATACATTTTGCTGCTTTTGTTTTTTTAATTTAAATTTGTTTCTTACTAAATCTTTTAAATTAAGGAAGGTTATTTACTTGGAAAACTTATTAAAATGGGAAATCACTAGATTGTTCATTGTTGGATTACCTAGAAACAGTGTTGGGAGCCATCACGTCCTAAAATGGAATTGGGTTGTGACAAGCACCACATATATTGAAAGTATTTGATTCAATTGTTTTCCCTTCGTACAATTTTTGTCCCAATTGAATTTTTCTAGCAAGGATTTTAACGAGGCAGCAACGAAAAGCATACTACAAAGAAAGCACTATCAACAGAAATAAGACATGTAAATGACAAGGCATGCAAAACAATGAACCATTACGGGACGGTTAGATAATCTTTTGCTCGGTAGCAAAGTTTCTAACGGGAAATAAAGTTTTCTATCGGACCAAAGGTTACCAGACCGTTCACGAGTGCAAGTCACTGGGGGGTGGTTAGATAGTCTTTGTCTCTATAGCAAAGTTCCTAACATGAAATAAAGCTTGCTATCGGACCAAAGATTATCCAATCATTTACTAGTGGGACCTTTAGAGGAGCAAGACTTCTAGTGTTCAAGTTCACATTCTTCGCATTCGAACCCTTCGGGGGGGATGATATGAGAATACAGAAACATGACCACATAAACCGAAACTAGGAGATCCGGGAACAAAGATGTACCATCTAGACTGGGACCTCACAATAAAAGGTTGGTTCTGCAAGAATTTATTCCCGGAATCCAGTCGGGGAAAAATGCACCCAAAGCCTTGCATAACTCGACGCAAAAAGTAAAATTTGTGCAATGCTTAAATGAAAAATCACTTTTATATAACAAACGCGCCAAGCAGCACAAGTAAAAAATTATTAAAAATAAGAACAAAGGGAAAAGAAAGCAAAAAACTAAACTATTGCGTCCCAAGAACTTGGGGGAAGAGAAGCATATGCGCCCCCAGGAGAAGTAAGCGGATCTGCCGCCAACTCGGAGCCTTGGCCTTCTTCATCATCCCCTTCAAATTCCTCTTCAATTCCCAAGAACGTGAAACCGGAACCAGAAGAGTCAGTTGCATCATGCTAAACCGGGAGGCCCTTTCGGGCAGTTGACTCCAGCTCACGGGCCTTGGCGATCTCGTCATCAAAATCAACGAGGGCCGCTTTGGCCTCTTACAAGGTTTTTCTCCTCATGCTATACATCGAATATGTTTTTTCAACAATGAGGGAATCCGCTCGACGCCAAAACTCTGTATTAATTTGATCATCCTCGGTCGAAAGGCTATTCCGCTCGGATCTTACAGCCTGAAGGGTGACATCAAGGTCACGGATAGTGGAGTTATAAACTTTATTATGCTCCATGACCCTCTTATACTTCTCTTCCATCTGGTCAGGCCTCTCCTCGGTAGCAGCAAGAACAACATTTTGGACCTCGGACCACTTTGCCATTGCCTCTTGAAATTGTACCCTTAAAAGGGCGGCCTCTTGGCTAAGGTTCATCACCTCTTGCTCACTTTGCTGCAGCCAAGACTCCAATTCACCGGCTTCGGCAGCTTATGCTTCCACTACCGGGAGGCGAGAACAATTTGATCCCGCTCTCCCAACAGTTGATCCCGCTCGGATGTGAGTCTTTCTTTATCGAGGATCAACTTTTGAAGGCCCTCAGAAGAAAGGAAGTTAGCTTGCAAAGAAAAAACTCAAATCACAAACCATGTCATAAAAAGACAAGAAGAAGCAATAAAATGATCAAATATCATATCGCCGTTGCGTTGTGCATGGCGTTGTTTACCATACACTCCCCCAAAAGAGGGTGTAGTTTGTTCTTATCCTTATATGAAGCCAGTGATTTCAGGTAATTGTTAAGTTCCATCGGCCGACAGCAGATGGCACTCAATAGAAACCAAGAGAGAGACGTTTCTCCTCCTCTGTGGATCCACAGAGTGGGGTGATAAGTGGGGATTTTGACTACTTATTAGCGCCTTTTGGATTTCATTTTAGTCCAAAAGCGCTTAATTGTATTCCCGAAAACTGATAAAATATGCTTAATTGCAGGAATATTGGAAGATGAGCTCCCAAGATGAAATCCACTTCAAGAAGGAGTAACCTGAACTTAAACCTGAACTTAAACAACACAAAAGCTCAAAGTGCGAACCGCAGAATACCATCTGTGGCCGCAGGGCATGAAGCAATTCCATCAGAGGAGGCTGCAAGATGTTGACCGCACATGAAATTATACGGCCGCACAAATTGGGTAAAAGAAAAAGTTCAGAGAACCTGCATCTCAAGTTCAACAAGAGTGCGGACCGCACAATTATTGTGCGACCGCAAAAGAACAGTTATGCGGACGAAACCACATTTGTGCGAACCGTAGAAGAGCAAGGTGCGTCCGCAGACTTATTGGTGTTGTCTGCAAAAAGAGAGAAGTGCGGCCGCAATTCAAAATTATGCAGCCACAGGGTTCCAATCCTGTTAGGCTGAAGCAAAGTGCGGACCGCACATGAAATTGTGCGGCCGCAGAACCTCCGAATGGGCATTTTTGTTCGAAAATTTCAGCACTGTATAAATAGAAGAGTTTCACTCTTTTTAGGTTAACTTTTGACATCAGCAGCCACAGTAGACGGTTTCTTTTGCTCTTTTTAGTAGTTTTTGTTATTTTGAGCTATTTGAATATTGTTTTCATCATTTTCATTATCATTATGGGTTTAATTATCACTTCTTCTTTTTCTTCCAATTTAAGCATGAGTAGCTAGAATTTCACTAGGGTTGTGAACTGTCACGACCCAAAATCCATAGGTCCTGATGGCGCCGGACACCACTGTCAGGAAAGCCAAATCCTTAATTAGTTGAAATACATTCATGTTTTAACATTTTCGAAACCGTTACCTTTCCTTGCATTTCATAATCAAATAAATAATTTTTCGTAAATTAAAATACGACAGCGAATAAAATTCTGTTATTTAAAAACAGTGATCTAAAGATTTCACTTAAATAACTATCCCAGTACATATCCCAGAACATGGTGTCACAAGTATATGAGCAACTTCTAAGAATTTTACAAATACTACAAAGCTTGTCTGAAATACAATTTGGACAAGGGATCTAAACTAGAAATAATACGGTAGGAGGGAGACTCTGTCAGTTGCGGAACGCCTCCAGGTGATTTCAGCCCGTCCAAGTCTCCAAATCAACAACTGTGCTATATAGGTACCTGTGAAACAAAATGCACAGCAAGTGTAGTATGAGTACAAAAACAACGTGTACTCAGTAAGTCGCATGCCTAACCTCAGAGAGGTAGTGAGGAGAGGTCAATTAGACACTTACTAAAGGTCCATTTAAAATATTTAAGAGTGACACTAAGCATGGTTTTATCGTAGACAATTTATAAAATAGGATTTAAACATCCTTCAATTTCGTTCACATTTAACACTTTATATCTTCGTCATATTAACAATTTATCGACAAGGTGATTTAATCAAATAATAATAAATCAACGGAAGGAACAACTTCTTCCAAAAGTCTTTTTAATAACTTTAAAATCCCTGTCATTTCAATTGACCACTTAATATTTCAGGCCAGAAATCAGGCAAATATCATAGCCACTACGCAGCAATATCATGCGCAAGCAATGCCGAGGGTCGAACGGAGCGGACCAACATTAATAAACTGTGCACTGCAGAGGGGTCGACCGGCTCAAACCATAGATGCATCTATCTGCCCCGCTCGCAAATCGATCATGCGACGCGTTTAACATAATACGGCTAGCCTGCTCGCGAATCATACATGCGACTCAGGTGCTCATATGAATATACACACAAATACAGGGTCTTCTTGCTCGCGAATCACTCAAGCGACTCAAGTACCCAAAGTTACACATATCCATATAATAAATTCGTATTTTATCAAGAAAACCGTTTTTCTCAGGAAAGTGGTAAAATCTTTATTAAAAGAAACATGAAATACGGTTTTAAAAATCTTTGTTTTTGAAACTCATTTGTCAAGTGTATTGATACTCCATGATACAACCCAGTCCAGGTACACCTATATTCACAGCGGAAACAATTCTCTTTTTTAGAAGGTTAACATTATGAGCCCTAGCTTTCCTTTAGACATTAAATTACATTTTCGGTCATATTAGCAGTTTAATATTACATGCAGGGTTACAGGTACACACATAAAGCATGCTAGTGGGTCCTAGGCTACCCGGACATGGCATAATAGTAGCTACGCACGGACTCCCATCACCTCGTGCGTACGTAGCCCCCGAAGATAATATCATATACTGATTTAATTCATCTAGGGGGACAATTCCCTCTCACAAAGTTAGAAAGGAGACTTACCTCGCTCCGAAATTCCAATACCGGCTTCCAAGCCCTTCCGATGACTCCAACAGACTTACAACGCTCTGAAACTACCACATAACGGCAAAGCAATGAACATTCATCCTAATACTCACAATAAATTCAGATTATATATTTTCCCAACCCCGCCAGGAGAAATGACCAAAATGCCCTCGGGCCCACGTGCTCGGAATCCGAAATTTCTCGAAGATACATTCTACCCATAGCCTTACTAACTCAAATATATAATTTACTCAAATATTCATGCTCAATTCGTGGCTAAAATCCAAATTTACATTTTCTAGGTTTTTCTTCAAAAACCCCAATTTCCTACAATTTCCCATATCAAACTTATGCATATACTCTTGTATTTAGCCTTAGAAACAAGTAGAAACAACTTACCTCTGATCCCTGATGAAATCCCCCTTGAAAAGCTCTCCAAAATCGCCTAAACCATGAAGAAATAAAGGCAATGAACCCAAAACTCTCGTTTCAAAACATTCTGCCCAGGTCGATTTCCGCACCTGTGGTCCTTCTTCCGCACCTGTGGTCCTTCTTCCGCACCTGCGGGATCGCAGGTGCGACAAAATCTCCCGCACCTGCGGTTTTCCTCAACTTCAGCCCAAATCGCACATGCGCCCCATTGCCATCGTACCTGCGGTCTCCATCCAAGCCAAGACCACACTCGACTGCGGCGCCCAAGCCGCACCTGCGGTCAAAGCCTCGCAAGTGCGGTTGCACCAAATGACAGCAGCTTCAGCCCTTTTCCAACTTCAACTTTGATCTGTTAACCACCCGAAATCCACCCGAGGCCTCTGAGACCCCGTACAATCACACCAACCTATCTCAAAACATGACACGGACTCTCTCGAGCCCTCATATCACATCAAAGAACACCGAAATCACGAATCGCACTCAAATCCAATTCTTTAAGAACTTAGAATTTCAAGCTTCTTCATCCGATGTCGAAACCTATCAAATCACGTCTGATTAACCTCAAATTTTGCGCACAAGTCATATTCAACATTACGGACCTTCTCCAACTTCCGGAATCGCATTCCGACCTCGATATCAAAACATCCACTTCCGACCGGATTTCCCAAAAATCTTCAAATTCCTATCTTTAGCCAAATGACTCCAAAATGAACTACGGACATCCAAGTTCACTTCCGATCACGCTCCCAATTCCAGAATCACCATACAGAGCTATTCCCAGACTCGGAATCCCAAACGGACATCAACCTCACTGATATGCACTTCAAGACCAAATTCCTTCTAAAATGCTAACTTCCACAATATAAGCCAAAACGCTCCCGGGTTATCCAAAACCCGATCCAGATATACACCCAAATCCGAAATCATCATACGAACTTGCTGGAACCTTCAAATCCTAATTCGGAGATCGTTTACTCAAAATTCCAATCTTAGTTTATTTCTCCAACTTAAGGCTTCCGAAATGAGAATTTTCTTTCCAAATCAATTCTAAACTTCCTGGAATTCAATTCCGACCACTCCCACGGTTCATAATACCTGAAACAAAGATGATCACAACTTCAAACCGCTGAACGATGCGCTAGAGCACAAAACGACCGATCGGTTCGTTACATGACCCAACCCTAATGTGTAAACTTAATGAGTGTTTGATTTATTGCTTGTTTATAGTTCGGTGTTGATTATCTAGACTTGTTCTTGATTTTATGTGAAGAATTAATGGTTGCAAATATTATTTCACGCCTATTTGACTTGGTCTCTACTTGAAAAAGAGATACTTAGTCTAGAAAAACTTGGCTAGCAAGAAATTGGGTCAATCGAGAGATTGATAAGCCCAATTAAAGGGTTGAACCTAGAGATAGTAAAACTCAACTTGAGCTTATTATCAACTATATTTTTCAATACCCATTTGGACTTAAGAAATCCAAATTAGGCAAAATCACTCTCTGACCGAGAGGTAGTGAGTGGGTACTTGAGTGTTGATAGCTATAATACACCTCGACCAATAAAACAAGATTTAAAGTTTACAACCCATTAGGCAAACACCTAGGTGAAGGTCATAGACCTAGGCCTTTTATATCATTTGAAAAATAATCAAAAATAGTTTCCTAGTTTCATTCTTTAAATCGCAATCGTAGTTGAACTTAGATTTCCATATAAAACCAATTATTTTGAAAGTGCAAATTTAGATATACAAACTCACACGCTAAGATATATACTACTAACACTCATTCATATAGCTCCATCCGTAATTCGACCCCGAATCTTGTGGGGTATTACTATTGCATAGACCATTTTTAAGCAAGAGCCCAATGAATCACTACACAAGATATGGGAAATATATAGGACAATGGTGAAAAAGTTCCCCAACAATGATATGACGGAGAACATGATTCAACAAACATTCTATAGGGGGTTCAATACCATCAACCAATGTGTAATGAATCAACTTGCCAGTGGGAACTTCATTAATACGCCTTATACAGAGGCGTGTGATATTTTGGATGAGATGGCGGATGCTTCATCGGCGTGGAAATCTAGAGCCAATGTTCCACAAGGTGATCCAAATGTGATTCTTCTTCATAAAGAGTTACTTGACTATGGCAAGCCATAATCGAGTTGACAACCACCATGAACCAATTGGGAAAGGATCAACTTCAACAAGTGCAAAACCCGAGGCAATTCAATGCTATGGAGAGAGACAATATGATGGTAAACAAGAGAAGAACAAGAAGTCCACAAGTGCAACAAAGAGTGGATAATTTTGTTCAAGAAGATGGTGGATTTGATCAAGGTGATTCTTACAATGATCAAGAAGAAGAGGTCCAATATGTGAACAACTTTCAAGGGAAAAGAAACAATTTCCAAGTCCCTAGTCAACAACAATGGAGACCTTCGA
The DNA here is from genome assembly GCA_005239505.1 of Nicotiana paniculata. Classification (NCBI taxonomy): domain Eukaryota; kingdom Viridiplantae; phylum Streptophyta; class Magnoliopsida; order Solanales; family Solanaceae; genus Nicotiana; species Nicotiana paniculata. The sequence goes on along the minus strand of ML311993.1, from coordinate 39,982 downwards.
ATAATCAAGGCAATTGGAATTTTAACAACCAAGGTAATTGGAATAGTGGAAACAATCAAGGCAATTGGAACAATAATAATCAAGGAAATTGGAGCGGAAGAAATAAACAAGGGAATTGGAAAAACAATAATAACCAAGGCAATTGGGGAGGAAACAACCAAGGCGGGTGGAACAACAACCAAGGAAATCGGGGGTCGAGTTATCAAAGGCCCCCGATGTATCAACAATTGAGAAACCCACCTCCTTATCCTTCTCATGGTCCTAGTTCCTCCAACAATGAAATGGGTCGTATAGAGAACATGTTCAAGAAAATGATGGACAAGAATGCCGATTCTGATGCCCAACTTGCTTCACACAACACATCAATATGAAACTTAGAAGTGCAAATGGGTCAAATCTCTCAAGATTTAAATTCCCATCCTAAGGGTGCACTACCAAGTGATACGGTGGTGAACTCGAAGAGTCGGAACAATACGGGGCATTCCATGGAAGTTACTACAAAAAGTGGAAGAGGTGGGAATGCACCTACTTCAAGTCAAAGCCAACTTGTGGACGATGAGCAAGTGGTAGAAGAAGAGGAGATCCCGAACAATGTTGTGCAAGAAAATGATGAAGTGCGGATTGATATTGATGACACGGTGGAAGAGACTCAAGAGGATGTGAACCCGTCTAGGGATCATGTGATTGACATACCAGAACCGGTAGTGCAAAAATCTAAGGCACCATTGCCTAAGCCACCTCCTCCTTATCCTCAAAGGCTTGCCAAGAAAAATGCCGAGAATCAATTCAAGAAGTTCATTGATATGATGAAGAGTATCTCTATAAATGTGCCATTAGTTAAAGCCTTGGAGCAAATTCCTGAATATGTAAAGTTTTTGAAGAACTTGGTGACAAAGAAGAGATCGATGAATTTTGAAACTATCAAAGTCACTCACCAAGTGAGTGCAATTGTGCATTCGATGGCTCCTAAGTTGGAAGATGTCTATGCTTTTATAATTCCTTGTACCATTAGAAGTGTCGAGTTTGCAAAAGCTCTTTGTGATCTTGGGGCGAGTATCAACTTGATACCCTACTCGGTTTTCAAGATATTGTGAATTAGGAAACTAAGACCCATATCTATGAGATTACAAATTGATGATTGTACAATGAAGAGACTGTTGGGGGTGATCGAGGATGTATTGGTTCGAGTTCACAAGTTCATTCTCCCGACCGATTTTGTTCTTCTTGATTATTAAGTGGACTATGAGGTGCCAATTATTCTTGGTAGGCCTTTCCTTACTACGAGGAAGGCTCTTGTTGATGTGGAAGCCGGAGAACTCACTTTTCGGGTGATGAAAAAGTTGGTATTCCACGTGTGCAAATATATGAGGCAACCGAATAGCAATGAAGTGTGTTTGTTCGTGAACTTGGTGACCTATGTGATTATTGATGATACAAGTGCCCCGATTAATGTGGGTGACATGTTGGAGTCCATTTTTCTTAATATTGATGATGATGATGAGATGGATGGCTTCATGGAATGTGTTAATTCTTTGCAGGGGATGGAGTCGTACAATTATGCACCCCGAAAACTTTCCTTGGATCTTGAGAATAGGAAAACTCCTCCTACAAATCCTTCAATTGAAGAGTCCCCTATCTTGGAGTTGAAGCCATTATCTCCACATCTCAAGTATGAATTCCTTGGCCCTTGCTCTAATTTACTAGTTATTCTTTCCTCTCATTTGACTAACATGCAGGTTGACTCTACATTGGTGGTGCTCCACAAGAGGAAGAAACCTACTGGGTGGACTTTGGAGGATATTCGGGGAATAAGCCCCGCATTTTGCATGCACAAGATTAATTTGGAGGAAGATGAAAACCCTTCCATTGAACATCAAAGGAGACTCAATGAAGCCATGCAAGAGGTGGTCAAAAAGGAGATCATAAAGTGGTTAGATGCTGGGGTTGTCTACCCCATTTCTAACAGTTCATGGACTTCTCTGGTGCAATGTGTTCCAAAGAAGGGGGCATAATTGTGTTCACCAATGATAAAAACGAGTTGATTTCAACAAGAACGGTGATCGGATGGAGAATGTGCATGGACTATCGGAAGCTAAACAAAGTCATAAGGAAATACCATTTCCCACTACCCTTTCTTGACCAAATGATTGATAGGTTGGCCGGTTGGGCGTTCTATTGCTTTCTAGATGGATATTCGGGCTACAATCAAATCCTTATTTCCTCGGAAGATCAAGAGAAAACAACTTTCACTTTTCCCTATGGCACTTACGCTTTCAAGCGGATGCCATTTGGCTTACGCAATGCACCGACAACTTTTCAACGGTGTATGATGGAGATCTTTATGGATATGGTAGAGGACTACCTTGAAGTCTTCATGGATGACTTTTCGGTAGTCAAGGATTCCATTGATGATTGCTTGGAAAATTTAGATAAGGTATTTGCAAGGTGTGAAGAAACGAACTTGGTGTTAAATTGAGAGAAATGCCATTTCATGGTCGAGGAGGGCATTGTCCCTGGACACAAGATTTCAAAGAAGGGAATAGAGGTCGATAAGGCGTGAGAAGTTTCTTGGTTCATGCGGGGTTATCCGACGCTTCATACAAGATTTTTTCAAAGTGGTGAACCCCTTATGCAAGCTTTTGGAGAAAGATGCTAAATTTCACTTCAATGATGATTGCATGAGAGCATTTGAAATTGCTCAAGTTCAAGTTGACAACTACTCCCATTATCACCGCTCCTAATTGGAGCATTCCTTTTGAGCTCATGTGTGATGCTAGTTGTTACACCCCGCAATATTACGTCCCGCAGTATTATATTACGACAATGTCACCTTGTAGTACTACATTACGGTGATGTTACGCTTCGCAGTAATAAGTTACGAAGATGTTGCGCCCTGCAGTAATGTACGTTGAATTTGTCGTAATGTAATTGACCTTAGTCCAAGGAAAAAGATTATTTGGAGATTATAGGGATTATGCTATATTTAAACAAATGATAAGTAAATTCGTGATGGTGAGAGGGGAAGCAAGTCAAAGAAAATAAAATTTTCGTCCAAGTTTGGCATATTGGGATAAAATACGGGCCGAGCGTTAATAATCGATATTTATGGACTAGTGCTATACAAGGTACTACATGACCATGATAGCATTATGTATAAAGTATAATAAAAATTAGAATTTTAAGTAATTTGAAACAATTTTTAACTACGTGGGTAATTGGTTAATTATTAGGTAACGGGTCATTACCTAGTTAATTAATAAGTTTGGGGATAGGATTAAACACCCCACCCCCACGTGGGAGCCCCCCTCCCTCCTTTTTATTTAAGGTGACACATTAGCCATTTGTTACATGTGTCACATTAAGGATTAAGTGGCAACATGATATAGATGTTGACTAGAAAAGCCTTATGCTGGATAATGAACGTGTGATATAGGGTATTAAAAGACTATAAAAATTGGAAAATCAACTTACGACCTACAGATACAAATTTAATCTAAAATAGTAAACATTTGGTTTATTTCACCCCTAGAGATCAAGCTAAAATTATACAAACCAAGAAGAAAAATGAATGAGAAATCAGAAAGCTAGCAACAAAATTAGCAGTCAACCTTACCACAAAAACAAGAGAGTGAGTTATTTGCCACATTTCTTTCTCAAACGGTCCTTGACAAAGTCGTTCCTATCATTAGTCCGAACTTATTGAGGGGCTATATTCTTATAAGAATAGTGTACCCCAAAAGCAAAGAGAGCAGCACCACCAACAAAGAACGCCATTGTCGCACCAAACTTGGCAGGGGTGAGGGATTGTTTAAAAAGAATTTGGCTCAGGTATGTTAAGGCTATCCCTTCTTTCTTTTGGCATGGTCCAAATTATACGGAAGAAACGAGCAAACTCATGGTTACCATAAATTACTCTATTCATAGAAATACCAGGGGTGTCTATATTCTTGATTCCCCATGTGAATTATTATTATCTTCTGTTCATGGGTCTCGAAAATACGTATGTTGGTAAAGTTTATTTCATGATATTAATCAGAGGCATAATGGCTTATGACGTACCAAAGAATTTTATAACGTATTTCGTATGCATTTTATGCATTTACATATGCACATTGATCCATGACCAGATGGTGTTATATACGCGTATATATGTAAATATATGTATATGGGATATGGGAAAAGGTTACGGCGTTATATACGCACCACCACCTGATCAGCTGGTATATGATGATGATGTTGCCCACAGTGGCTGAAATATGGTTCAAACGGCGTTATATACGCGTATATATGTATGTATATTCAAACGGCATTATATACGCGTATATATGTATGTATATATATGTATATGGGATATGGGAAAGGTTATGGCGTTATATACGCACCACCACCTGATCAGCTGGTATATGATGATGATGTTGCCCACAATGGCTGAAATATGATTCAAACGGCGTTATATACGCGTATATATGTATGTATATTCAAACGGCGTTATATACGCGTATATATGTATGTATATATATGTATATGGGATATGGGAAAGGTTATGGCGTTATATACGCACCACCACCTGATCAGCTGGTATACGATGATGATTTTGCCCACAATGGCCGATATGATATGATGGGATGCCCTCAGAGGCTGATGATGTTATGAAACATATACCTATGCACGACATGACATTCATACGCATATGCATGCTGCTAAAAGTGATTTATGATTTACAAAGTTATTCAGACTTACAGGTTGAGTCATGTACTATATATTTCTTCCATGTATCTTATGTACATTATGTGCCTTACATACTCGGTACATTATTCGTATTGACGTCCCTTTTTCCTGGTGATGCTGCGTTGCATGCCCGCAGGTCCTGATAGACAGGTCGAGAGTCCTCCAAGTAGGCTATCAGCTTAGCAGAAGATATTGGTGCGCTCCATTTGCTTCGGAGTTTCTCGTTCGGTTAGTATGATTTAGACACGTATGTTTGGTAAGGCGGGACTCTGTCCCGACCTTTATGATATTTATGTACTCTTAGAGGCTTGTAGACATATGTCGTGTATATAAAGGATTGTACGGCCTGGCCGGCCTATGTTTTGATTTTATAAAGGATTATATTGGCCTATTAGGCCCATATGTCATGTGTATGTAATAATGTAATAAGAAAGATACGTTACGTTGGTACTCGGTTGGGTAAGGTATCGGGTGCCCGTAGCGGCCCATCGGTTTGGGTCATGACAAAAGTGGTATCAGAGCAGTTCTGTTCTAGGGAGTCTACAAGTCGTGTCTAGTAGAGTCTTGTTTATGAGTGTGTCATGCACCACACTTATAAGCAGGAGGCCAAAGGGAATTTAATATTGTCACTCTTTCTTCTTACTCTAGATCGTGTGGTAGAGCTCACTTCTAAGAATTCAAATTATGAAATTCTATTTTTATTCGTAATAAGACGATGCCTACGTTGAGAAAGATGATCGATAAGAGATATAGTTGTGGAAGTGTTGAATTAGAGGAACTCAACTTTGTATCATGCTTATGATATTTAAGTATGAGGTCTTCAACAGATCATGTGCGTACTGAAAGGTGCAAGTCTCTTAATAAGAAGCCTTAAGGCAAGAATGCCTATCCACCTCTATGGTGAAAGACAATGAGAGATTAAGAAGATAAATACAAGTTTCAACAAGTAAAAGGAGCAAGGTGAAAAGGGTACGAGGTACCCAGTTAATGAAGGTTAACAGCGTTATAATTAAGGCAGAGGAACATGAGCTTTTTGAGTTATATTCAACAGTAACAGGGGTATGTACAATTGGTCACACCCATTTCAGTTATGCCCTATGGGGGCTAACAGATGTAGATTAAGAAGAGGACGGGATATCACGATCCGGATGGGGTTAGAGTGGCACAAAATAGTGAATGGATTGTTTGCTTTTGTTGGCATTTCCGAAGGGTATTAAAAATCTGCCAATAGATTTTCTTGTGAGACACCCAGATGGTGCACCCTAGAATATTACGATTAGATATGAATAATAGGATTCAGAAGATAGGCGCTGAAAGCTTGGATGGGATAAATATTACCTTAAGTGTGGGTCTCATCCCTAGTAGAGCAAGGATGTTGAGCAACCCAAAGAGCCATAGGATGGAGCAAAGGGAAGCTAAAAGCGAAAGAATGTCGTATTGAAGTTTTCACAAGAAAAGGGATATGCAAAAATATTATCAGAGTAATGAGAAGAGAGATAAGGAAGCATTATGAATAAGGTGTGATACATGGATGAAAATGGTAGAGTGTTACAGAACCTATAGTCAAATGAAGTAAGAGACGAAAGGTGATGGGCCTTAAGACAACGAAAGAGTATAAGACATAAGGTTATATCCTCATTTCGAGAAATAAGTTCGTAACTCCAACGCGACTACCAGAGGGGAGAGTTAATCCTTAGAGTAACAGAAATCAGTATGGACTGACAAACAAGATAAACTAAAAATGAATTAGGGGCTAAGTGATTTAGTAGTAGTCAGCATCATGAGAATTTCATATCACATTCCGGCAATAATAGGACGGACCGCAGAAGAAGATCCACGATGAATTCAGAGAATAGTCATTCAAGGATACGCTTCCCTAGAGCAAGCAATGTGAGCAAAGTTAAGCTTAAGAGACTGTATGTGCCAGTTATGCTAAGTTTCGCCCTCGCGAGTAAGGGAATTTGTCATCCTTGGTACAGAAGAATTTCCGCTAGGCGAGTACGGATCATTGATGTTAAGAAACGACGCCAAATATGAAGAGGTAAAATATATATAGGTAGATCCTCGTGGCTTCAGTTTTTAGTACATCCCTAAAGGGAGGAATATGGGGTAATGTGGCATTAAGCCAGAATTAAGTGGTTCTAGTGACTATGGAATGGTAAAGGAAGAATGTGATAAATGAAAGAGGAATGAGACGGCACTTATTCAAATCTTACAAACACGCTACGATTCAAGAATATTGTGCAAGCACGACGTTAAGGAGAGGAAGTAAAGGTTCTTGCCCGAGCTGTTATTAATAAATAAGGAGGCAGTGCGAGACGTAATTTAAGACAAAGGAAGTAACCCAAGAAAGATTACGAGGAATATTGATATGAGAATAGGCCAACGAGTAGTTAGTAATTGGTCAGGAAGATCCCGGTTATGGCTAAACAGGAGGTTACAGACGAGTCATCAGATCGTTTGAGATAAACATAGTAGAACCCAACATGGAGAGTTCAGCCTCGAAGAATATCATTATAATACTTGAGATATATTCAAAAAAGAGTCGGGGTAGTTAAATATACGTATGAATGTTACGGGGATAAAAGAAAGTGCCACTAGGAAGGCAGTCAAAATATCAGTTCAGAAGCAACCATACAAGCACAAGGGCATGAAAGTAAGCAACTATAGATGATTATAGGCAAGTAAGGACATCAAAAAGGTCTGTAATAAGCTCACAACTTTACGAGAGTCAAGGGTTCTCCCTAAGTACTACAACGAAAGACTAGCTGGGAAGATAAGAAAGAAGGCTTCAATCTAAGCACAACGATCTAAAGAGGAAATAGTCGTATAACAACAATCTCGCAATAGCATTGTAAGCATTCCAAAGGAAAGTGGCACCTATCGTGGATAATGAACGTGAAGTAAGAATTAAAAGTAATATTCGAGATCAGATAAGTTGTATGAAAACTCTGGCAAGTGTGGGCACTAAGATAAGCTAAGTATGGACGCGAGGGCAGAAAGACCAGGAAAAGTAATAGCTTACGTTGAAAGAAAGCTAAGATGGAACGAAAGGATTATTTGATCAATGATCCAGAGTTAGTACATTATGGATACACTCAAGATTTTGGAGCAATACCCAGGAAGCATATTTGTTGACAATCATACAGCCATAGAAGACTCCGGATAAGTTAAAAGAAAGAATTGAGCCCACAGCATAGACAAAGGATTGAATCGTTAGAAGATTGTATCATGAATATTCCATAACGCTCATGAAAGGCTAAGGTAATAACTGATACCATGAGCCACAGACTGGAAGATAGCTTAAGCCTACGTAAGGGCTGATCGGAAGGAAGAGGAAACTAAATAATTACACCACCTAAGTAATTCAGGAGTCTGATTATTAGACCTAAAAAAATTATAGAAGTTGTGCTGGAGAACATGACAGAATCACTCTTAATATCATATGTCCAAGAGAAATAACACAACAACCATAATCTATAATGGCTCTACAAGGAAGCCACTTAGAAGTGGTACCAGCCTCATAAGAAGTCAGTACGAAGCTCCCACCAGATTGTGTATATACCAGAGGTGTGAATATATTAATAAGAGATTCAAAGTTATGGACGTGAATTACACCTAAGTGGAAGAGAGGTCACGAAAGAGGTAGAAGATACGATGCGAGATTTTAAGGTAAGTAAGGTAAAGGTGAACAACGTACGAGATACTCAAAGGCAGAATATGTGAATAGTCCATACTTCGGATAGAAGGCTAGAACTGATGGGATTCAATATCCAGGAATGATAGCGGCATAGTCAATGGCATATCTCATAGCCTATGGGTTCTAGGTATCGAGGAGGCTAATTAAGACAGTAAAGAAGAGTTAGAGACGATGTGATGTCTCGCTTAATGTCCCCAAATGACATAAGGAAATCTATGATACAAGCAAGTGGAAAGGTTGCAAGTAATATAAATAGAGTTGTGTAGGTCGCAAGCCATTGTTTGGTGAAGCAACAAGGTTCTAGAAGACAAAAGTAAGGATAAGAAAGGGCGAGTGAGAAGGTAACAAAAATGGATAAGTCCTCAGGATTAAGCCCATAAAGACAAGAAGGGCAGATGGTTTCTCTAAATTATACAAAACTCACTATAGCCTGAATGAACTCAAAGGAGTCTAAGACTAATAATATTTAGAGTGACACCCTGGTAATAAAATGAAGGTATAATCGTGACGGATAAAGGATGATGTTTGGGTCGTGACAAAAGTGGTATCAGAGTTTGGTCCTTCGTTTGAATAATGAATTGAAGAAAAAAAAGAGAAGAAGAAACGATTTCGCAGGCGGAACGAATTTAGGATACCCCCATAAGGTGAATCACATTGAGACACTATGAAATACAATTATGGGAATCACTTCGGATATTCCTTGAGGTAACGTAAGCCCTAGCGACAAAGTATTATGTAAGAAGTTTCAAGTTATCAGTGATATATTGTAGATCAATAGTAAGGTGAATCAACAATAGATGGAAAAAAGTCACAAAGTATGAGATGAGATTTGACCGTCATTCTAAAGATGAGCGGTAACGAGGAAGCACTAAAGGACTTAAATTTATACATATGGAATGAGAAATGAGAGTAAGCTGAGATTTGGTAGCAGACCTCAGCAACGATAAATTATAGTAAAAGTTATAGCAGTAAATTCATACGGATGGTTAAACGGACCTATGCGATGAGATATAACAATATTCATGAATTCAACCAAGTACCGAGCGAAGAACTTCAGTATACTCATAAATTCCCAAAGGGACATCTTATCAAGTTCTACATGTGAAGCCTAGAGATTGGACACACTTACAAGATTAAAACTAGACAGGCTGCATGACGAAAGGTAGCAACAATTACGATATTGGAAGGATTCCGACTACAAGTTGTGGTGTGAGAAGGAGTCCTAAGGAGGGATGCCCTAGACTTTGGACCTATTCACAGAACAGTCGCCTAAATGGCAAGGAAATTTCTAAAGTATTCAGACGATATAAATTAAGAAAATGATAAGTGCATTGGTCAACATTCGAGGACGAATGTTCCAAGGGGAGGAATGATGTTACACCCCGCAATATTACGTCAATATTACGTCCCGCAGTATTATATTACGACAATGTCACCTTGTAGTACTACATTACGGTGATGTTACGCTTCGCAGTAATAAGTTACGAAGATGTTGCACCCTGCAGTAATGTACGTTGAATTTGTCGTAATGTAATTGACCTTAGTCCAAGGAAAAATATTATTTGGAGATTATAGGGATTATGCTATTTTTAAACAAATGATGAGTAAATTCGTGATGGTGAGAGGGGAAGCAAGTCAAAGAAAATAAACTTTTCGAACAACTTTGGCATATTGGGATAAAATACGGGCCGAGCGTTAATAATCGATATTTATGGACTAGTGCCATACAAGGTACTACATGACCATGATAGCATGATGTATAAAGTGTATTAAAAATAAGTAGAATTTTAAGTAATTTGAAATAATTTTTAACTATGTGGGTAATTGGTTAATTATTAGGTAACAGGTCATTACCTAGTTAATTAATAAGTTTGGGGATAGGATTAAACACCCCACCCCCACGTGGAAGCCCTCCTTTTTATTTAAGGTGACACATTAGCCATTTATTACATGTGTCACATTAAGGATTAAGTGGCAACATAATATAGATGTTGACTAGAGAATCCTTATGCTGGATAAGGAACGTGTGATATAGGGTATTAAAAGACTATGAAAATTGGGAAATCAACTTACAACCTACAGATACAAATTTAAGCTAAAATAGTAGACATTTGGTTTCTTTCACCCCTAGAGATCAAGCTAAAATTAGACAAACCAAGAAGAAAAATGAATGATAAATCAGAAAGCTAGCAACAAAATTAGCAGTCAACCTTACCACAAAAACAAGAAAGTGAGTTATTTGCCACATTTCTTTCTCAAACGGTCCTTGACAAAGTCGTTCCTAGCATTAGTCCGAACTTGTTGAGGGGATATATTCTTATAAGAATAGTGTACCCCAAAAGCAAAGAGAGCAGCACCACCAACAAAGCACGCCACTGTCGCACCAAACTTGGCAGGGGTGTGGGATTGTTTAAAAAGAATTTGGCTCGGGTATGTTAAGTTTATCCCTTCTTTTTTTTGGCATGGTCCAAATTATACGGAAGAAACGAGCAAACTCATGGGTTCCATAAATTAATCTATTCATAGAAATACTAGGGGTGTCTATATTCTTGATTCCCCATGTGAATTATTATTATCTTTTGTTCATGGGTCTCGAAAATACGTATGTTGGTAAAGTTTATTTCATGATATTAATCATAGGCATAATGGCTTATGACGTACCAAAGAATTTTATAACATATTTCGTATGCATTTTATGCATTTACATATGCACATTGATCCATGACCAGATGGTGTTATATACGCGTATATATGTAAATATATGTATATGGGATATGGGAAAAGGTTACGGCGTTATATACGCACCACCACCTGATCAGCTGGTATACGATGATGATTTTGCCCACAGTGGCCGATATAATATGATGGGAGGCCCTCAGAGGCTGATGATGTTATGAAACATATACCTATGCACGACATGACATTCATGCGCATATGCATGCTGCTAAAAGTGATTTATGATTTACAAAGTTGTTCATACTTACAGGTTGAGTCATGATTTCTTCCATGTCTCTTATGTACATTATGTGCCTTACATACTCGGTACATTATTCGTACTGACGTCCTTTTTTCCTGAGGACACTGCATTTCATGCCCATAGGTCCTGATAGACAGGTCGAGAGCCCTCCAAGTAGGCTATCAGCTCAGCGGAAGTTGTTGGTGCGCTCCACTTGCTTCGGAGTTTATCGTTTAGTTAGTATGATTTAGACACGTATTGTTTGGTAAGGGGGGACTCTGTCCCAACCTTTATGATATTTATGTACTCTTAGAGGCTTGTACACATATGTCGTGTATATAAAGGATTGTACGGCCTGGCCAGCTTATGTTCTGAGTTTATAAAGGATTATGTTGGCCTATTACGCCCGTATGTCATGTGTATGTAATAATATAATAAGAAAGATACGTTACAGTGGTACTCAGTTGGGTAAGGTACCGGGTGCCCGTCGCGGCTCATCGGTTTGGGTCGTGACACTAGTGATGTAGCGGTTGTAGCAGTTTTGGGGCAACGTATCAACAAGATTTTTCATTTGTCCTGCTATGATAGTAAGACCATGAATGATGCCCAAGTCAATTACACCGTTACCAAAAATGAGGTCCTTGCCATTGTGTTTGCTATGAGAAGTTCTACCCGTACTTGATGGGTGCAAAAGTGATTGTCCACACGGATCATGCAGCACTTCATTATCTTATGAGCAAGAAATATTCCAAAGCCCGATTGATGATATGGGTTATTTTTTTTCAAGAGTTTGATATAGACATCCAAGAATGGAAAGGAAGTGAAAACCAAGTGGCAGACCACTTGTCTCGTTTGGAGGAGGAGGGGAGGCCTCATGATGGCCTTGAAATCAAGGACTCCTTCCCTGATGAGCAACTCTTGGCTATTTCAATTAAAGAGGTGTCATGGTTCGCGGATCTAACAAATTTTCTTGTAAGTGGTATCATCCCGGATGAGTTCTCTTCAAACTAAAGAAAGAAGCTCAAACGGGATTGTCAAGACTATTATTGGGATGAACTATACCTTTTTCGGATTTGTACGGATGAAGTGATTAGAATATGTGTACCGGAGGAGGAACAATGTGAAATCCTTGGAGCTTGTCACTTTTCACCTTATGGTGGTCACCATGGTGGAGCAAGAACGGCAGCTAAAGTGCTAAGTTGCGATTTCTATTGGCCCACTCTCTACAAAGATGCAAGTGATATGGTGAAAATATGTGATGAATGCCAACGGGCCGGTGTAATCTCGAAGAAGAATGAAATGCCTCTCACTACCATTTTGGAGATTGATATATTTGATGTGTGGGGTATTGACTTCATGGGTCCCTTTGTGAGTTCTTGTGGAAACACCTACATCTTGGTCGCGGTTGATTATGTGTCTAAATGGGTTTAGGTCGTTGCTCTACCCAACAATGAAGCGAGAAGTGTGGTGGCATTTTTGAAGAAAAATATTTTCACAAGATTTGATACTCTGCGGGCTATCATAAGTGATGGGGATCCCATTTTTGCAACAAAGCTTTTGACACCTTGCTTAGCAAGTATGGTGTCACTCATAAAGTTACGACTCCCTATCATCCTCAAGCTAGATGTCAAGTGGAAGTCTCCAACCGGGAGATAAAGAGTATCTTGTCCAAAACAGTGAATGCTAACCGAACGGATTGGTCAAAGAAGCTTGATGATGCACTATAGGCTTATCGAACTGCTTACAAAACTCATATCGGGATGTCTCCATACTGGTTGGTGTTTGTAAATTCTTTTCATCTTCCGGTGGAACTCGAGCACAAGGCCATGTGGGATTTAAAGAAGTTATATCTTGATTGGGATGCAGTCGCTAACTTGCGGGTTACATATTTGAATGAATTAGATGAGTTTCGGTACCATGCATATGCAAGTTCATCCTTGTATAAAGAAATAATGAATTACCTTCATGACAAATACATCCAAAACAAGGAGTTCAAGGTGGGAGATCTTGTTTTTTTGTTCAACTCACGATTGAAGATGTTTCCCGGAAAGCTGAATCCAAATGGAGCGGTCCCTTTGAAATTGCGGGTGTGACACCTTTTGGTGCATTGGACTTGAAGAACAAAAATGATGAGGTATTTTGTGTCAATGGTCACCGGGTAAAGCATTATTTGGGACAATTTGATGATGGCCACGTGGTGGTAGTGATTCATTTGAAGTGATGGTAATCTACCTCGTGCCGCGACGTTAAATCAGGCGCTTCTTCGGAGGCAACCCATGTTTCTTTTTATTTTTCTTTTCTTCTTCTTTAGATAGGTCTTATTTTGTGCTAACTGGATTGAAGTGTTTTGAAGGAATGAGTGTGCTTCACAGGAACTGTGCTCAGAAAAAAATAGCTAAGTAAGGAAAAAGTGTGGACCGCACATCAAATGTGCGGACTGCTCAATTTTGAATGCTACAGCAGAAGGCAATTGCGGAAATTGATATGGAAAAATGCAAACTCTCTGAAGTTCATTTGTTAGAGAAACAGCCAAAGTGTGGCTGCAAAACGAATTTTGCGGTCCGCACAAAAATCTGCGATCGCAAAGTTAAATCTCTGGACCGTAGATCATCCAAGGAAAGTGAACCTCCAGGTAATAGAGTGCATATCGCAGAAGGAATTCTGCGGCCCCACTCGTCTCGTTGTTCCTTATCCAGATCCGTCTTGTATAAATAGTGACGTTAAAGCTACTGTACAAACTTTTCATTCTCTGAGCACCCAAAAATAGGCTAAAACGTTGCACACATCTGTTCAATCATATGCCACCTAGATATGCATTTGTGATCATTCCTTAACACTGCTTCTTCACTCGTATGTTCAAATCATTTCTAGGATTCTTTAATTTTCTTAGTCTAGTTTACAATTTGTTAGTTATTTTAGACCATTTGTCATTAGAAGCCAATTTTCCATCCATGTGGGGTTTAAATTATGTTGGGTCAACTCTTAATTGCTATTTGGGGAATGGGTATCTTGATTATCATGTTTAATTGCTATTACCATGTCCAATTTGTGCATAAATCAAAACCCTTAAGGAATTTTTCCGACCTAATTTTGAAATTTGCGATCGTACAAGAAATTGTGCGGCCCGCAGAAGTATTGACTAGGGAAGTTGGTGATGCAATAATGTGCAGACTGCACTTAAAATTATGTGGACCGCAGTATTCCCACTGTGGCCGCAGAAAAGTGTGTGCGGCCGCAGATCACGCCAATCTCTGTCTTCAGAGAGTAGCTTTTTGAGGTATTCATAGTGCGGTCGCACTGACACTTGTGCAGACCGCACTTCAGATGTGGTGTCGCACTCAAAATTGTGCGGACCACAGTTTCATATATACGGTCGCAAGTCCAAATTATGCGGTCCGCACAACCCAGGCTGCGGTCGCACTTGCAGTTATGCGGATCGCACTTCCTTTCCCTGCAAACATGTTTTCTTCTGAGAATATCTGTTTATCTGCACTTCAACTAGAACTGACTCTTGTTGTTGTTTGTTACAAAAAATGGTTAGATCACGAGGTCGTGGTGATACATCAAAGAGGAGGGGTGAACCTTCCAGAGGTAGAGGCAAAAGAAATTTACCTCTTGCCCTCCAAAGGGTAATCAGTAAGAAATCCACAGAAGGTCGAGGAAAACAGCCCGAGCCCTTCGAATCCAATTCATATGCCCTATCTCGGGAAGCGTCGGAGGGTGACTTAGTGCAAGAGCATCCTGCTGTTCAATCACAGCCACAGCATCCTCAGGGCAGATACTAACTTAGAGAGGATCCTACCTCCTCTGAGAGCACTTCCGAGGGTTCGAAAGGTGACAGCTAGGCTTCAGAGCCCTCATACACACATTCCCCTGATGCACCTACTACTACAGTGGATGTTGATGATATCCGGGATGATGGCCAAGGAGGTGATACCAGAGTTGTCGGCCTTGAGAGGTCGAAGAAGAAAGAAATTTGGGAAGATAGGTTTGTTAGTCTGGCTGATTTCACGAGCTTCCGAGAGTGGTGGCCTTTGATATCATTCACTCTTGAGCGTCAGTTCATGTTAAAATACCTTGACAAATACAACTGGCAGTGTTGAGACAGTTCCGGGAGCGAAAGGGGTGGATGTGGTTCACCCAAAGTGTGGTATATGCCAAGGAATACCTGGTCCGGGAATTTTACGCCAATGTGACGCATATAAAAAAAAGTCCAAGGTAACAAAAGTGAGAAATCTAAAGGTGAGATTCGATCAGAGCACCCTGAACACGTACTTAAGGTTTGAGGATGTGGAGCTTGTGCAATACCTGGAAAAGTTAGCTATGGGAGATGCAATTCGACCATGTCTAGCTGATATTCTTGCAGCTCCGGGGCCGCCTCCAGCATGGATCACGGCAGGGGTTCCTATTCAGCGGAACACCCTAAATTTTGAGGCAAAGGAATGGCAAACATTCGTCTGTAGAAGACTAGACCCGTGCCGAAATGAAATATATATTCCAATTCTGCGGGCAGTGCTAGTTGCCTCTATCATGGACGGATACCCAATCAATGTGGGTGCCATGATGTCGGCCAAAATGTTAGTGGTCACCAGGCAAGGTGACACCTCTTACCCGTATCCCAACACTATCACTGAGTACCTTTTGGATACGGGGGTGGAGCCGAGGAATTTTGATACTAAGGTGCAGGCGAAGAAGCCCTTCTCACGGTATTTCTTGATGGGTGGTGGAAATCCAAAGAAAAAGGGTCAACCCTCTACAGTTACAGGCCAGTCTGATGAGCCCGCCGAGGTAGCTGATGAGACAATTGGCATGACATTTACTTCAGCAGAGCCTTCTGATGGTGCAACAACTATGCTTCCACCTCGTTCTTCAGTTCCTTCAGCATCTGTGTTTCGAGTCTCCCAAACACAGGCGGGCCTTAAAAATTGGATGCAGATGGCCACTGTAAAGCTGTATGACATACCCAGTACTGTTGCAGCACATTCATCAACTCCGGCACTCCAGATTCCTCTGACAATGGAGGATACATTGAAGAAGATTTTGGATAACCAGACCACCATCATGAACACCTTGGTATCACATGGATCAGTGATTGAGGATCTGGGGAAATAGGTAAAGAAAATGAGGAAACCCCAGGCGTCTAAGAAATCAGTCGACAGGCTGAGGAGAGAGGTGACCAAGATAGCAGCAGCTGGTGATCTTCAATTTGATATGCTCATAGGGTCGGATCCACCAGCACCAGCAGCACCATCAGCTTCAGTGGCACCAGCTGGCCAGTCCGAGGAGCCAGACCTGGCTGCCGACACTGCTGAAGCAGTGCGCCAGATGTTCACCAACCCAGTTACTCCCAGAGCCGATGATGATGAGATCCAGTTAGAGGAGGCTGAGGGCGGTGACGCTGCTATGGACACGGAGATGTCCAAGGCCACATAGGGAGTCTTGTTCACTCTTACCCTTCTTTATTCTTCTTTTGTTAAGCATTGGGTACAATGCTTACTTTTATTCGGGGTGGAGTTTATTTTCTATTTGGATGACTTTTTGACATTTGTCTTGTAATAACTAGCAATATTTTCTTCTTTCTCTTTATTCTGTATATATATCCTCTTTGTTCTCTCTTGATGTATATATTCTCTCTTTTCCTCTCATTTTGTATATTCATTATGCTTTCAGTAGTTTCCTTTTTAGATTCTTTATTCTGTTTTCTTATTAGTCTATATTTAAATTTAGTAGATTCTTTTTAATTTTTTAGTTTCTTTTTATGTTTTAGTGAATAATAAGCCTTTGATTTTCTTAATTCCACGGTTCTTTCCAAAGGTAATTTTTGTGTGAAGTAGGTGACTCTTCCCAACAATGAATGGCGTGACAATATTCTTAAGAGAATGAGTCCGTTTTTGGTGTTTAGGTAAGAATAGTAGTAATAATGAATAAAAAGACCTAATTGAGTCAGGATCGAAGAGTCATACATGCTTCACTTGATACCAACACACTTAATTACGTGCTTATGGTTAAAAACAAGGTTTTTGGAAAAAATTAGCTCTAGTTAGTGACCTTTTGACTCTTGAGTTGACTTAGGCAATCATCAAGTGGTTTAATCGAACCATAGTGATTTTAAATCTTGAATATGATCATTATGGGCCCTCAACTCTATTCTCTTTAACAATCCCGTTGCATGAGAGGTGAGATATTTTTGTTGCAAGTCCAAGTACCCGTGCGAATTGTCTAGAACTTGCCCTGAATGTGTTTCTAGGCGAAATTTCAAGTTTTGCTTGGCTTGAAAAGTGATTGTAGGCTCTCCATGACCCGTTTGAAATATTCCATGGCCCACCAAAGTTGTTATCCCTAGTCAACCCAATTAAGCCTAAAATATTTCTCATTTGATCACCACGTTACAAGCCTTTACCCGTTTTGTTGTGACCCTCTCTTGGCACCCGAGCTTTCCTTAACACTCGTGTGAAACAATTGGCTAAGAACATAAGTTTGGGAGAAAGACGAGGAGTTTAATAAAGGTATCAAGGCAAAAGATAAAATAGATGAAGAGAAGGAAAGGCAATAAAAAAAGAACAAAAAGAAAAATGCAAAAAGAAAATGAATTAGTTGAAAAGTTGAAGGGATTCAAACAAAAGTAATGATGCAAAGCATGGAAAAATAAAAGAAGGAGAAAATGAATATCATGGCCAAGAAAGAGTGATGTTAAGTCTCTCTAGTTCCCCTAAGGAAAAGAAAATGCCTCAAAGAGTTGGCAAAAGCATGAGCCGATAAAAGAAAATGGAGTGCTTAAGGAAAGATGAACTTGTTCTATCATAGCTTATCCAACTTTATTCCAAAAGCTTTCATTGCATCCCGTAAAATCCCTACGTGATTTCAAGCCGAGTAAGATTACACTAGTGGTGATTTTCATGAGGGACAAGCCTATGGTACTTAAAGTCGTAATTGTGACACTCTTTAGAGAGAGATGAGTGAACCTTTCACAAATCTTTGAATTGAGTGCTATATTCTTAAGTGAGATAGGCAAATGAAGATTAGAGGAGGAGGAGTGTGGGATCCACAATGACCTACAAGAAAGTGCGAACTTCTTTGATGAATAAAGTCAACTCCTGATGCTCAAGTGTCACATTAGAACTAGTCATGTTTAAAAGTTCAACTTGTTGCCTTGTTGTCATAAGTGTCGTGGATAATTGTTGGTCCCAATTAAGTTGTGATTGATTCACCTTTGATTAGCTGGAATAGCTCTTAACTGTGCAGGTGGGAACTACTTTATTTTCTTGAGGACAAGCAATAACTTAAGTTTGGGGAGTTGATAAGTGGGGATTTTGACTACTTATTAGCGCTTTTTAGCTTTCGTTTTAGTCCAAAAGTGCTTAATTGTGTTCCCGAAAACTGATAAAATATGCTTAATTGCAGGAATATTGGAAGATGAGCTCCCAAGATGAAATCCACTTCAAAAAGGAGTAATCTTAACTTAAACACAAAAACAACACAAAAGCTCAAAGTGCGGACCGCAGAATACCATCTAGGGCCGCAGGTCATGAAGCAATTCCATCAGAGGAGGCTAAAAGATGCGAACCGCATATGAAATTGTGCGGCCATAGAAACTGGGTAAAAAGCAAAAGTTCGGAGAGCCTGCATCTCAAGTTCAACAAAAGTGCGGACCGCACAATTATTGTGCAGTCGCAGAGAGCACCTATGCGGATGCAAACACATTCGTGTAGACCGTAGAAGAGCAAGGTGCGGCCGCAGAGATATTGGTGTTGTCCACAGAAAGAGAGAAGTGCGTCCACAGTTCAGAATTATGCGGTCGCAGGTTTCCAATCCATGAACCAAAGTGCGGACCGCACATGGAATTGTGCAGCCGCAGAACCTCCAAAAGGGCATTGTAAAAATAGAAGAGTTTTACTTTTTTTAGGTTAACTTTTGACATCAGCAACTACACTAGACGATTTCTTTTGCTCTTTTTAGTAGTTTTTGCTATTTTGAGCTATTTGAATATTGATTTCATCATTTTAATTATCATTATGGGTTTAATTATTACTTCTTCTTCTTTTTCTTCCAATTTAAGCATGAGTAGCTAGATTTTCACTAGGGTTGTGACTCAACCCTAGTGTATAAACTTAATGGGTATTTGATTTATTGCTTGTTTATGGTTGGGTGTTGATTATCTAGCCTTGTTCTTGCTTTTATGTGAAGACTTAATGGTTGCAAATATTATTTCATGCCTACTTGACTTAGTCTCTACTTGAGAAAGAGAGACTTAGTCTAGGAAAGCCTTGGCTAGCAAGAAATTGGGTCAATCGAGAGATTGATAAGCCCAATTAAAGGGTTTAACCTAGAGATAGTAAAACCCGATTTGAGCTTATTATCAATTATTATGTTTCAATACCCATTTTGGACTTGAGAAAGCCAAATTGGAAAAATTCACTCCCTGACCGAGAGATAGTGAGTGGGTACTTGAGTGTTGATAGCTACAATATACCCCGACCAATAAAACAAGCTTTAAAGTTTACAACCCATTAGGCAAACACCTAGGTGAAGGTCATAGCCCTAGGCTTCTTATATCATTTGAAAAACAATCAAAAACAGCTTCCTAGTTTCATTTTGTAAATCGCAATCGTAGTTTAACTTAGATTTTCAAACAAAACCAATTTAAAACTAAGATATATACTACTAACACTCATTCATATAGCTCCATGCGGAATTCGACCCCAACTCTTGTTGAGTATTACTATTGCATCGATCATTTTCATATATTCAAATAAAGGAGTGAAATTGGACAAGATCAAGGGGCGAATGGTTATGCCCAAATTCCCATGGTTTGGGGATTGGGAAGGGGGAACATCATCCTCTCGGGTGTATGTGGCCGGTGGAAATGATGTAGCAGGTGCTGGTGGTGAAGGCATGATTAGCGAAGAAGGAGAGGAAGTTGATGGCGTTGTAAGTTGAGAAGCAGTTGCGGCAAAAGCAGTGCCAGTTTTTGGTTTCTCATCAACCGAAGACGGAAGAGGCCCGGTACACAGCCTCACAGTACCAGGAGCGTCGACTGGGGTTCGGAAGCGAGAATTAGCATCTTCCACTATATCACATTTTTCCCAGAGCGCTTGGACGTCGTCCTCTGTTGGTGTTATTAGCTCTTCAGATTGAGCATTTTGTTGAGCTTATGAAGGTCGTCATCTCCTATGTAGGGAAGCCCCTTCATCACTAGATCCCCCATCATCATCAATCACTACAGTGGCTACGGCTGGCTCGGGCGCGGTGTTCTTCACCCTTTTATTTTTACCTTTGGTTGTAGAGGATCGTCGCTTTTTTGTTTCTTGTTCTCGGACGGGGGACTCCGAGAGGAAGCACCTACACTGGAAGTAGGTCTGATGGCACCCGTTCGGGTGAAAGCCTCTGCAGCAACCGCGCTGCATCTGTGGGATCTACCAAAACGTCATCCTCGGGGATGGTAACAGAGCCCTGCGGAAGACCTGAATTCAACGAAAAGAGAAGTTAGCCATTTTTCTTATACACGAGGTAAAAACAAGATTAGTTCGAGAATCAACTTACCATGAATGTTGGCCTTTCACCCGTATTTGAGGGTCAATTCTTTCCACCAACGGGTCTCAGGCGTAGTATTATCCTAAATCTTTTGGACCCACCGGTCCAAGCCTTCAATCCTTGGTGGTGTCCACTGAGTTGTTGAAACAATAAAGAGCGAAGAATCAATAACAACATGAAATAACCTTTAATCAGAGAAAAGGCAGACTTTGAGTTTACGTGCACGAGTCAATGACTCCGGGAAGGATGGAGTTGCGGCCGGGATGATATCCCTGGTGGCAACTACAATGAACCGCTCCATCCATCCACGGTCGTTGTCATTATCCATGCTGGTGAGCAAAGCATCATGACCACGTTTGCTAAAGTTTATCACTCCCCCATGGAAAATCTTCGGGGGAGTAAAGGTTCATCATTCGAGCCAAGGAAATCTCTTTCCCATCTCCTGGCATAGCCGCCGAAGACAAGCTACCGTCCGCCACACAGAAGGGTTCACCTGTGCCAAGCAGACTTGATAACAGAAGCAAAACTCTAAGATTACGTGGTCAAGTCCCCCGCTCAATGAGAATGGGCCCAAAGTGAAGGGGTACATGAAAACGTACGTAAAACCCTTCTTAGGGAAAGGTTACTCGCTCCGCCAGATCAGGAGCGATGATGTTAAAATCATGGCAACCACAGTCTTCCTTCACAACAGGAATGCTAGAAGGACGATCGAAGAAGGGTACACACCAAAAGCCCATGTGCGGGAGTTAGCGGAAGGAAATTTCTCTTCAAAGTCCTTGGCTGTACTAAACCTTCTGGGAATTATGGTGCTCACCATATGAGGGGAAGCATCATCAGTGCTTTCTTTATTTTTTGAAGAGCTTGAGTTCTTAGAAGAAGAATGGTTAGCAGAAGGAAGTAAGAATTCTTCGAAGAAGAAGGTTAAGGAGGAGAGAAAGCAAGGAAGAGTTGAATGCAAAGAAGTTGAGAGAGTCTTGAAAAACTGTGAAGTGTAAAAGAAGAAGAATGAGGCGCACGAGTAAAGGAATATGCGGTAAAATCGTGGCCATGATTACCTCGAGAACCGGTGAAAGTGTTGCTAAATCATGGAACGACGCATGTTCGGGGTATTAAATGCGAAGAGACATGCGTCTAATCAAGCGTCAAAAACTTTTCAGAGGGGGTCAGAAAATTTCCCGCCAAGAAAGGTATCTTCACCAACTTCCCGATGACACAAGGATGTGCCACTGGAAAGCAGGGTGACTATCTGTATAGGGTAAAATCGATTCATATTAAATACTCGTATAATTGGGCGACACGTGGAACTGGAGACAGACGGAAAGTGAGACAGAACCGGGGCAGTAGTTTCGGTTGGCACCGGGAAGCCCCCGAAGGAAATATTGCTAATAAAGACAAACGAATGCCTGTCACCAGATAGCCATTGTAAGGACACAAATTTTCTAACAAACTTATGCTATATACTATTCAAAAGCTCAATAATACTTTATTTCTTGTCTATTAATACTTGTATTACCGCCTTCGGAAGTGCTGCTCCTGAAACCAAGCTATGTGCTGCTTTATCTCGATTTCAACGTTAAATCTTGTATTTTATTTAATTTATTTATTATTTTTGAATCAAAATGATTTACTTATGTATAAACCACGTTACAAATTCAACTGTACCATTTTGCAGGTAAGCAAAGTTATTATTAGTTGTGTTATGTTGTACAAAAGACAACCGTTCATATTGTAGCATATGGTATCTTGGTTATGGGGGACTCTGCAAAATTTTTAATAATTTATTTATTTGTTAAGTATTTTTAAATGAAATGACGTAAATATTCTACTCCTAAAGTGCCGAGTTTATTATTATAAAACCAAACATATATTTATAGAATACTTAATATATCACATTTTTAACCCGATAAACCTAACATCATCAACAGAAAAAAGTAAATTCAATAATTAGTATTTATTAAATTCTGCCTACTATAATCCCCACAATCTCAAGATAACTTATTTACTAATCAAATTACCCCAAAACCAACTAAATCAATAGGATTTTTATTTATTACATCATTTTCTGTTTGTAAATTAAAAAGAGAACAAGGGAGCAAAAGTGAAATGTTGGTTGTTTCGAGGGTAAATCTAATAATAGGTATTTGGCCCAGCCTTTTTTATTATTAATATACTTTTTTAGGCCAAATATTAATTTTTAATGCGTATGAGAGATACAGAAAAAAGTAGGTTATTCCCAAAAATATAATATTTTTGAAAAGTACTTTTGAAAAAATACTTAGACCAAATACTAATTACTGATTAAAAATACTTTTTAAATTAATTAGTCAAGCAAAAATTATTTCTTAACAAAAGTATTTTTTTTAAAAACACTTTTTAAAAAAAAGAATATTATGCAAAATGAGCTAATTTTAAAAGGTTGGCCAAATGCAAACCTTAATCTTGTGATTAAACTAGTACTATGTGTTTTCTGGTCTCAGCTCTAAAACCCTAAACCACAACCCCATTTCCAATTCTATATCAAAATTCTCCCTTTCATTCGGATTTAGCGAGTAGATCATAAACGATTTATACCTCGAAAGCGAATTGTGAAGGGGAAGGTAGAAAATGGCGTTCAGATCAAGAGAAATAATGAAAAAGTTAGTGAAGAATATAGGCGGAGAGCAGAACTTGGCATCTGGAGTTAAACAACAGCTCGAGAAATGCGTACCAAAGAGTAAAGTAGTGATGGGTCGGGCTCAGCGTGGCCTCTTCGCGGGCCGCCACATTCAGTTTGGCAATCGTGTCAGTGAAAAGGGTGGAAATACGTGAGTCATTCCTTCTTCCTCTTCTTCTTCTTCTTCTTCTTCTTATCCTCAATTTAATTGCAATTTTTCTTTTCGTGAGGGGTGGGTGGGTGGGGG
>ML311993.1:0-16149 GCA_005239505.1 Nicotiana paniculata | reverse complement strand
GGGTGGGTGGGTGGGGGTGGGGGTGGTTATGTTTTACCTTGACTGTGAGATGTTGAGAAGTTCTTTGCAGATACACTGAGCAAAAATTCGTAATTGGCCAAAAGTTACCGTAAAGGTCTTCTGTGTTACTGCGTCGATATGAAAAATCATCTTTTAGCTGCTATTCATGAATGTTATTTATAACGTCAAACACTTCAAAGAAAAAAAATATACAATTTCTGAAATGGTTTTATGCCTTGTTCTGCACGAGCCTGTTGCGGTTCTGTAACTCGAAATTGAGGCATATGAGAATTTGGTAATATTTGGTTAATGAGTAATAACAATTAGGGAGGTTTTCATTTTGAGCTGCATTTGGTTATCTGAGAAGTGCATTTTGGGCTTCAGTTTGTTTGTATTGCCTGATTCAAGAATCCCCTTCATTTGACTGTTCCAGTAAATGAAAAGAGCAGTTAACATGAAAATACTGGATCCTATTAGTTCTTATTAAATTTGCCTGTCTTCCTTGAAATTTTGGTTGAAGTACACGTCAGCAGTTAAAACATCCTTCTCCTGTTTTTGGTTTTCTGGCTTCTGAGGATAATTCTCAAATCAGAATTTTGGTATGTCACCAAAATGTATGTTCTGGGACATCAGTTTCTTGAGATGAGTACATAAGAATTTTGTAAACCAAGTTTGAGAATAGTACAATTAGGTAAGACCTAGCAGCAGACTATCTCTTTCTATTTCAAGAACTCTATCCTGCTCTTTGACGCTTCTCAGTTTGGTTTGTTGAACTCCTGTCAAATATTCTTTCTTTGAGAGTAATATGATTCTGAATGGTACTTCCATGTTTTCAGAAGGTGAAAACTCTAGACAAGAATTTCTTAAAAAAGGTTACTTTAGGTTTCTGTTCTTATTTTTATGTTCAAGCAAGAATTGTAGGCAATGTGATGAGCACCAATTTTGGGCTACCTACTCTTAAAAGGTCAATTTTTAAATTGGAATAAGAAAATAACACCCCCCCCTCCTTTTTCTCCCAGCGAAGCCCCAAGAAGTTGCTGTTAGAGTATTTGTCGTTTGGAAAGATTCTTTTTTTGGGAGGAAATGGTGTGGGGAGGGTGGGGTTTACTTCATTCCTACACTAGTTTGCAACAATAATTTTGCATTCAGTTGCTTATAATGTTAGCTCCTTTGATTGCTGTGCTCTATTCTCCAATTTTCCTTTTCTCATTTCCAAACGTTAGTTTGGATAAACTGTGAAGCTTTCTACAAAAAATGAGGAAACTTTGTAGGGAGTGGAAGGATGGATAAGGTAAGGATAGAGAAATTGCAAACATCTCTTCCCCCTCTTCTTCTTGCCGTACAAGCTTTGTTGCTCGGACTCTCCTATAATGTGGTTGGGTGCGTGTCGGATCCTTCAAAAGTAGTGCATTTTTGGAGGATCCAACATGGGTACGACAACATTTTGAAGAGTCCACGCAACATAAAGTACAAGTTTCAACCTCCTCCAGCCATCGCCAATCTTTTTAACTTGCTGAATAAATTGCACTAGATCTGGGTTAGTATTTGGTGGATTGATTACATCTTGCGAGCTACAGAGAACTAGAGATAGAGGAGAGAGATTCTCACAAAGTTTGACATTCCCTTTGCTCCATTATATATGACACTGCTGATCCTTTTTTGGTCCATTCAAATGCATTCATTTTATTTTTCGAAATGGTTAGTAAAGATATTATAAATGTAAACAGCAACGCACAAAGATAGTGCTGCTAGGAAATTACAGATCAGAAAACCCCTTATCCAAAAACAGAAAGAAGGGTTCCTTCCTATACAATATACGCATTCCATTTTGCCACTTTTATTTGGAAATGGTTTAATTCAACATCCCCATTTTTTCCTTAGTGTTTAGTGTCATGCTCCTATAGGAATAACTTGGCATGATGAGGTACTTTATATGTAATATAATATTTACTTATGTGTCAAAAATCTTCCCTTTTTTTAGTTTTCGTGCCTAATCAAACACCGTAAGTCCATTATATAAATGAATTGAGGGAGTATATGTTTTTGGGTTATTATGTATGCAAGAACAGATTTCCCTGGAGAGGAAAGATGATTTGGTCGTATTCAAAGGGCTACCCTCATTGGAGTGCAGCAGTGCCTTGTTTAATTTGTCGTCAGCACTTGGGAATATATCTGGAATCCTACGTATTGATTCCCCATTTTCAAAAGATCACCACAATTTGTGGGGTAACTTCTCTCAAGCTTAAAGACTGATGTTCCTCTTGAAACGAGTTTCCCAATTTCTGGAAGACTAAAAACAAGAGACTGCAATTAGCTTTTCTGAGTTGCTTACATGATATATCCCTATTTTGTTTAGAATGTCATAGAATTCAATGATTATGGTTATTTGTCAAAATGAAGCATTTTATTTGCATTATCAAATCAGCATGTAAATGTTCTAGATACAGTATGCACCTTCATTTAGCAATGATCTTTATTTTAGTTTCTACCTTGTTTTTACCTTTGCAGGTGAAGAACATTCCCAGAAGAGAAATTTTTACTTCCAGTTCGTTTTACCCCTTTCATTAGATAATGGAAAAAATCCAACCTAGTATCCATCTGTCCAATTCTCGCAATTCTCGTATATACCTGGACATAGCCGAAACTCTAAAAAGTAATTGTTTGAGCAAATTGGTGCTTAAGTCATATAGGTACTTCTTTGCCTTTGCATACTTTTGTTCCTAAATTTTTTTAAAAAAAATTGTTTGTCTTCGATAGCCTTAGGATGAATACCAACTATCAAAAACTACAACAACAACTTATCCAGTGTAACCCCACAATTGGGGTCTGGGGAGGGTAATATGTACACAGACCTTACCCCTACCGTGAGAATATAGAGACCCTCGGCTCAAGGAAAGACGAAAAAGGAAGCAATAGTAACATGCAGTAACATTAACAAACTGAAGCGAAAGAAACCAGTCTCGTCAAAGGTAAAAGCTCTAAAAAGCGCTCTAAGTCTCTGGGGCTTTATGCGCGAGACGCAATTCAAGTGTGGGCTTTATTTGAAAAGGGCGCAATCAATTAAAAAAGGTAAAAATATATATATGTAATGTAAGAAAGAAGTAACATATTCATTCATGATGTTTTCCTTAACGATTAATATGTTCTTTGCCTGTCATATTTATAGTTTAATACCGCTTGATTCAAGATATAACTCGGGGGTAATTAGGTACACACCCTAGTGCCTTGCCTACAGTGAATGCAGCTTAAGCGTGGCGAAGCTCCCTCCCTAAGCTTTTCTGAGATTCAGGGATTAAGCGCGCCTTATATAAGCCTTTGACAACACTGAAAGAAACAATGGGTAGTGATAGAAATCTAAAGAACAAGAAAGTACAAGGCTAACACTAAGGGGCTTATGCCGGGATAAGCTATGCTGGGATTAGTTATCCTGGTATTATTTTTATCCACTATTTGGTATGTTGTATTAAAAGTAACAATTGCATAATTTCTAAGAAGAAGGTATAAGTTATCCCGGCACTAATATTACCCCACCCTCTAAAAGGTATAAGTTATTCCGGTACTAATTTTAAACCTCGGGATAACTTATACCAGGTTTGCTAACCAAACAAAGTATTAAGGTGCTATTAAATTTTTATACCAGCATTATACCTTCTTATACCTCATATCAAAGGACCCCTAAAACTACTAGTATAGACAAGGAGAAAAGACGACTACTTACTAACCTTTTGCCCTAGTTCTTGACCTCTGCACCCTCTTATCAAGGGTCATATCCTCGGTAGGCTGAAGCATCGTCATATCGTGCCTAATTGCCTCTTTCTAATACTTCTTTGGCCTTCCTCTACCTATCCTCAGACCCTCCAGGCCAATCTTTCACACTTCCGTACTAGGGCATTTGTGCCTTCCTTCTTCACATGCCTGAACCATCTAAGCCTCGCTTTCTGCATCTTGTTCTCCACAGGGGTCACGGCCACCTTGTCCCGAATAACTTTAGTCCTAATCTTATCCGTCCTAGTATGTCCATCTATCTCAATATCCTCATTTCTGCTACCTTCATCTTTTGGACATGGGAGTTCTTCTGGCCAACACTCTGTCTCATCTAACCACCGCTCTGTCGAGCTTACCTTTAAGTTTAGATGGCACATTCTTATCACATAGAACACAGGATGCGAGCTTCATTTCATCCATTTCGCTCCAATACGATGTGTGACATCTTCGTCAATCTCTCCATTTCCTTGGATTACCGAGGTACTTGAAACTTTCTTTCTTAGGGATGACTTGTGTATCAAGCCTCACGTCCACATTCGCTTCATGAGTTAAGTCACTGAACTTGCACTCCAAGTATTCTGTCTCGGTCCTGCTCAACTTAAAACCTTTAGACTCCAGGGTCTGTATCCAAACCTCCCACCTCGTGTTAACATCGCATCGCTTCTCGTCAATTTGTACAATGTCATCTGCAAATAACATGCACCATGGCAACTCTCCTTAAATGTGACACGTCAGTGTAGCCATCGCCAAGGCAAATAAAAATGGACTAAGGGCTGATTCGCGATGCAATCCCATCACAATTGGAAAGTCTTCCGAGTCTCTTCCCACTATCCTCATCCGGGTCTTAGCTCCATCATACATATACTTAATAACCCTAGTGTAAACCACAGGAACACCTTTAGCCTCCAAACATCTTCATAGGACCTCCCTTGGAACTTTGTGGTATGTTTTTTCTAGGTCAATGAACACCATATTCAAGTCCCTCTTTCTCTCCCTCTTGCTCCACCAATCTCCTTACAAGGTGAATGGCTTCCGTAGTCGAAACGCCTCGGCATGAATCCAAACTGGTTCTCGGAAATAGACACACTCCTTCTCACCCTCACTTCCACCACCTCTCCCAAATTTTTATAGTATGACTTAGTAGCTTGATACCCCTATATAGTTGGTGCAATTTTGGATATTACCCTTGCGCTTGTACAACGGGATCATCACACTCCACCTCCATTATTCAGGCATCTTTTTCATCCTTAAAATGACATTAAACAACCCAATGAGCCACCCCAAGCCGGCTCTTCATGCGTTCTTCCAAAATTCCGTCGGGATTTTGTTTGGCCCAGTCTCTCTTCCCCTGCTCATCTGACACATCGCCCCCTCGACCTTCAGAACTTCTATGGGCTTACAATACCCAAAATCTGGACGACTCTCGGAGTGCTCTAAATCACCCAACACAGTGGTCTTGTCCCCTCTTCATTCATGAGCTTATGGAAGTATGTCTGCCATCTTCATATGTCCCTCTTCCATCAAAACCCTGCTTTCCTCGTCTTTGATGCACTTCACTTGGTCCAGGTCGCAGGCCTTTCTTTCTCTCACCTTGGCTAGCCTGCATAATTTTTGTCCCGCCTTTGTCCCCAAGTTCTTCATAGAAACGTCCAAATACTGCAGTCTTAGCCGTCGTGACCGCTAATTTCACCTCCTTCTTAGCCTTCTTATACCACTCCTTATACGTCCTCTTCTCCTCCTCGTCTATGATTACCAACTATGTGAAGGAAAAATTTTCATTCATCTGGTTACTTGACTTTAAGATTTTATCTGAAATCACTAACTTATGTACTTTTTACTCTTCTGTCATTAAAAAAATTAAAGATAAAAGTGTGTTCCGACTTCCACTTTTTCCTCTTTGATACAAATTGGTGCAATGTAAAGTTCACATCTAGACTGCCAAGAATGAGTATTGATATTTACATTTGTGTGGGAGTTGCAAGTTGGTGCTTTGTCTTCTGAGGTGTTTCACCTATCGAGAAGGAAAAGGGAACCAGAATCCATTTTTCCGGAAATAAGAAGAAAATTGTTGGTGTTGATGACAAAAGCTCATTGCCCAGCAAAGACGCAAGCTTTTCAATCGCATTCTTCCTTATTGGGCTGCATGAGCAAACTATTTCTGATACTAAATTGGTTATGCAGTTTAAGTAGATAAAGTATTCCAGATAAGAGAAGATATTAGAGAAGGTTCAGGACATGCTTTCTTGCTAATAAGCAACGAAACATCCCGTCACCCAAGTGTAGCACTGGTGGATGATATCCTAAGAGATGAAAACATTATGTTGTGATGGAAAAATATAATCTTAGTCTAATGTTCGCTAGAAGTCTTTTAACCTTGTTAGAGATTTGTAAACAACAACAAACACAGTATAATCTTGTTGGAGATTTGTATGCCAATATAAAATGTATAGAAATATGTCAAACAACCTAAATTATTGAATATTGGATTGAGACAGGTCTAAATGGAGCCACATGGATAGTGAATCATATAGCGACCCCTTGGAATTGAAGCGTCATTGTTGCTTATTTAGCTCTAGGTTCTGGCTTAATAGCAATGCTTTGTTGGCATTCAGTATCTGTGTTTTATCTGTACAAATGTTTGTCCTTCTTATATTCTGATGATATTTTTCCTAAACTGCTTTATCAAAAGAACAAAAAATTCCTGAACAAAAGGATATTGTGGAGAATTGGTTTAGCAAGGGAGATAACCAGTGTTCAGTTTCTTTGGGGAAATTTAACCTGGTTATCATTAAATTTAAATATAATTGCCTATAGTTCTAAAAATTTTACTTGGCTTGCAAATGCTGCTAAATGTGTAGTCTCTGCTGCCTTTGGTATCATTGTTGTTTCTAACTTCTCTGGGTCCTAAAAATAGAAAAGATAAGTCAATTTTTATCTGCAGTTTGATTCCGATCTTATGTGGTGAATATAACAAACTGCTATTGTTTACTTTCTAAAAAATAAAACTGTGATTGTTTATGAACAGGTCGAGGAGGACTTGGAAGCCTAATGTGCAAGAGAAACGACTTTTCAGCTATATTCTAGATCGACATATTCGTGTGAAGGTGACAACTCATGCCCTTAGATGTATTGACAAGGCAGGTGGTATTGATGAGTACCTGCTGAAGACACCTTACCACGAGATGGACACTGAATTAGGCCTCTTCTGGAAAGCTAAGATTGAGAAGTTGTACGAGGAGCTTGGGAAAATGGAGGTAGTATTCTTTACACCGGAAGATGAAGCAAAACTTGAAGAGCAATTTAGGGAAGTAAAGTTGGAAGAACGAGCAGCCCGTAGGGAAGCCAGGAGAAAGATGTATGGTTGGTCTCCCAAATCCGAGCTAAAGGCAGATTCTGAAGGAACTGATGGAGAAGGAAACCTACAGTCTGACTTCCATGAAGGGATGGTTGCCAATGCTTGAAAGCATACGAGCGACAAAATGTTTTGTATTCCTGACTGGCTAGAGTAACATGAATTTTGCTTGCATCTGTCGTTGTGTAAACTTCTCTACCTTGATAGTAGGCCTAGTAAAGGTGCTATTCATGATATAATAACGAGAAATGATACAACTATTTCTATACTTTTGTTAAGTGTTGCGATTTCTTCGGATGCCCAATCTTTATCATATTCATTGATAATTATGATTCGTTTGAGGGACAGAGAAGAATGATAATTTCAATATCCTACCTTATGAATCAAGTTACTTATGATGAGTTGAGTTAGATGAGAAGTTCATTACCGAGATGATACAATTATTTGTTTAATGAATTGCTTTACATTCTTCCGTATGTGAGATTAATACTTCAACTTTCCGAATGATCTGATTTTCTTTATATAATTGTCCCAGTTGCTTACCAATTTTTACATAATTTGTTGATGATAAAGATTGTCAGGCAACACCAAGTAATAATAAAATATGAGTAACATACTATATAAAAGTTCATCTTGAAATTATGGCTGGAAATTCAAGATTTTTTTCCAATGTTGATAATTCAGATCCATTCTCAGACGAATTTCACTAGGTGCCAAAGACCTATAGGCCTTACATCAAAGCAACGCAGACGGTGTAGTTGATACAATAGCTGACAACTCAAGTCAGTGACTTAAAACACATTGACTATGAAAGAAAACTGTCAATATGAGGCTATGAGCCATATCTTCTTATAATATGATTTGTACCACTTTTTTTTTTCCGTTTGGACATTCCACTTCCTTGAGAAATTATTCAGCTAT
This sequence comes from Nicotiana paniculata, assembly GCA_005239505.1. Classification (NCBI taxonomy): domain Eukaryota; kingdom Viridiplantae; phylum Streptophyta; class Magnoliopsida; order Solanales; family Solanaceae; genus Nicotiana; species Nicotiana paniculata. Next base: position 8,111 of record ML311993.1, on the reverse strand, counting down.
TTGGATCGGTACTTCTACATGTGCACTTTTCAAGTGATAAATGGATACACGCTGTAATTTTTACACATGCCTAGGAAAGCATTCACCTTTTGAATTGTGGTTCTTTTGGACTCCAAGAATCATAATGTGTGAAAAAGAACTTGGTGACCATTTAATATATAACGCCCTTTTAAAAAGCTTAATACTTTAACCGGTCGTTTGTCCAGTTAAGTGTATATATATATATATATGTATGCCAACCAAATTATTTTGGGCTTAACTGACATAACAATAATTCAACTGGGTATAGCGCCCTTATTTAAGGCGCTATACCTCAAATAATTGCACCCCGGACTGATTTTTGCCTTATTTAAAGAGGTTAAGGATTTTCTAAAAATTTATTCATAAATATTCTCAAGTCTTCTGAAATATTTCTTCGTTAAATTGTTTTGCATTTTGTCATAATGTCTGAAGAGCGAAGAATAAGGGTTTTAATATATTGGGGGGTGAGGTTGTGATGGCAAATAACTCAGTAAACTATAGTTTATCTCCACAGTGTCATGTTATGTTGCCACTTACAATGGAGTACGATACATTGGTATCGTTGTTATGTAAAAAAATGAGTGTGAGCAAACGTTCGGTGAACCTTAAAGTAATCGGAAGATATCTGTATTCTGTCACTCCGCAAGGGGTTGCTTGTTATGCTGAGTTTAACATCGAGGAAGATGAAACTCTGAGAGATTTTTTGAGGATTCCGGATGAATATCGAAAATTTCTTGTGATAAAAATGTTGGAAATGTGCGTTAAAGTTGAAGACGTTCGCAATAATAAGGTTGCACAAAGCAGGGATATCCCTCAGTCATAGGATGATTGTTTTGGAGCACTTTAGCCGAACAGGTTCTGGCTAAAAGAGTTTGGCCTGATCTAAACGTATCTCCACGGGCAAATGAGGTCCGAGGAAATAATTTCTCTCCTAGTTTATATAATCCACAAGACAAGTAGTAACTTCAATTTTTCTTTGTGTTACGATGTTTATTTTTTATGTATTGAATTTATATTAACACTCATATATTCCACAGGGGGTACCGGCCAGATATGAATTTTACAAGTTATGGACAGTTTATGTCTAGTTCTGGTGTGTTGGATCATGGTGGTCCATCCGGGTCATCACCAACAGGATAATGTCCATCATAGGATGTCAACACATTATGATTTGTAAGTGAAATGATAAAGCTATATGTAAAGTACAGATCAATTTGAGCAAATCATTATTTTGTTGGTTGTGCAGTGAAAACGAGCAACTTGAAGGTCCTGCCCTTACTCAATTTCCCGAAGACGACATATTTAATCGGGATCTGGCAGATGCGCAAAGTCAGAAATAGAATAGTGATTATGACAACAATGCCGATGAGTCTGGAGATGACACACCCTTCCCTGATGAGGGTGATAAGGAGGAGGAAAGGAATGTTGAACCTGATTTGACGAGTGTCACACTTCCTTTTTCCAGGGGGATAAGGGGGGTTTTCCAATTTAAGTGACATTATTCGAAATGAGATTATTTAATTAATTCAGAGTCGCCACTTGGGATAATTATATGGTGTCCCAAGTCACCGGTTTATTTTAAATCTCAAATCGAGGAAGTTTGACTTCGTTTAAAGTTTGCAAAATCAGAAGATCGCGTAAGGAATTCTGTTAACCCGGGAAAAGGTGTTAGGCCTTCTCGAATTTCGTGATTCTAGCACGGTCGCTTAATGATTCATACTTGGCTTATTTGATCTAATTACTCACTTTAGGACCTATATGTATTTATCCTTTAATGCTTTTAATTACTTGTTTATCCGTGATTACGGAATTAGCTTGATACGAGTCACGCGTACGTGTACTCGTTTTATTTGGTATGTCAAAGTCATGTCACGCGTAGGGGCGTACAAACCGAACCGAAAAATCGTACCAAACCGAAAAGTCAAACCAAATCGATTAAAAAACCCGACGTGGTTTGGTTTGATTTGGTTGGAATTGAGTAAAAAAAAAAACCGAACCAACCCGACATATAAATATATAATTTTTATATAACCTTTTAAGATTTTATATAGAATTTTCTTTAAAAAAATATCTAAAAATATTTGGGATTCTCTTGCGGGATATAAATTTTAATAGAATATGAAGTACTCCATATTTATTGACCTTAAATAATGAGTTGTATGATCACTTTCTTATCAAGTGTTACTGAAATGCGCTCATCTCTTTGTTCTTTCATATTCATATCATATGTTAAGATCTATTAAATTCTTTTATCTTTTTCGAATGTGAAGTGGTTATTAATATTTAGGTATCATATTGATTTTTATGTTTAATTACTAAATTCGTTTAACCTGAATGTGTATATCAATGAAAAAATTTGGCGGACGACTAAAAAAATAACAATTATATTTTACTAATAGAATTATTTCACAAGAATATTTTAATTGATAATATGTTTGTCAATTTTTTATATTTTTAGTAAATATATATATTTAATTATCAAATATTTAACAAAGTAAGATTGAAATAATATGTAAGTAACAAAAAAACCCGAAAAACCGAAAAACTCGACAAAACCGAATCAATCCAAACCGATATAATTGGTTTTGTTTGATTTTGATAAAACCCGGACCATACACCCCTAGCCACGCGTACGTGTACACAATTTATCACGCTTTATTAATTTTAAGATTGTTTTTTCAAAGTCGCGCGAACGCATACCTTAATTAATTTTAGGAATCGTAATTATGTCACGCGAACGTATACATGATTATGATAATAAATTAACATTTACACATGATCAAACTAAAAAATAGCACTTTTTTACAACTAAAATTTCACTAATCCGAGCAAAAGAACACAAAGGAGCACAAAATTAAGGAAAACCCAATTCAAAAAATCACATAAAACGAACTGGGTCGAAGAGAAATTGCGCATTAAAGATTCAGACAAAAGTTATACCAGTACAAAGTCGTTCTCACAACCGGGTTTCTTGGGTGCTAAGTCATCGTGATGAACAATGTCACCCGCTAACAAAAGACGTTGGAACCTCGAAACTTGCGGGAAAAGCTCGTCGGAAAATTCGACTCGACCCCAATTAAAAATGTTGTTGTTTTGTGAAGAAAGGGGTTGTTTTCGAGCTGTTTTCAGCTGAATTTTAACGGAGTTCGAACAACGATTTTGCGGCTGTTTCACGTTGCAACACAGCTGGTTTTAGTGTGGTGTGTGCGTCGCGGCTGCTGGTGGTTGTTTGGAGGCTGTTTTGCAGCTGTTTAGTAGCTGATTTTTGTGGTTTTTGCAGCTAAAAATAAACTACTGGTTTTTTATTTCAAAAGATGGCTAACGGTAGTGCTCTACACTGTATTTTTGGGGCTGTTTTGTTGGGTTTTTTTGACTATTTAGAAGCTAAGTTCCAGCAGCATTTTTATGGTATTTCAATGGAGGTTTTTGGAGGTTTGGAGGTGGAGTTTGGGTGTGGAATAGGGGGCTGTTTTGGGGGGTGTTTTTGCAGCTATTTCAGCTGCATTTTATGGGCTGGCTGAAGTGTCTCGCTGCTGGAGAAGATGGGGGGCGATTTTTTTTTTTTTTGTCTCTAGTGTGTATTTGTGTGTGTTTACAATGGAGTAGGTATAGGGTTTAATTGATAGCCAAGAAAAAAGAGTGTTTATGGGCATGTGAGTTTTTAGAGAGGCACGTGAGTTTGTTACAAAAGATAAGGACGAATCTTGTCACATGAAAATGACTCATTAGTAAAAATAAAAAATACTAGCTAAATTTTTAAAATCAAGAACATTTAATTTTTTTGTGATTTTTAATTTTCTTAAATAAGACCTACTAAAAATTAAATAAAGGTAAAAATATGTTGATTAAGCTCAAATAATAGTTACATACAAAAAAATGGTGAAATTTTTTATTTTGGTCAAAAATTAGGTGCTCACAACGAGGGAGCATGCTCCATCTCCCATTAGATCAAGAGTGTACAAATCCCACGGGTCATTTCATTCAAGGGAGATTTCCTACCTTGATCTAAAGCAATGTGGATGCCCTCATAAGGGATATTGACGAAATTAGGACAGCAATGTGGGATGAATCTAAAGCAAAAGGTGCTGTCAAAGTTGACGGTATGCTTTTTCCCGATAAAGTGTGCCTAACCAGGGCGGTGCTAATGTACAACGTAAAAGAGTGTCGTGAGATCACAATATCATAGTCATCTCCAGATGTGTACAAGGTAGATTGTCGTAGATGGTTTACGGGTTGTAATTGGATGTTGCGTGCGAGGAAGAAGAAAACAAATATATTGGTTGTGGGTAAATACATTGGCATCCACAATTGTGAAATGGACACATTCAGTGGGAATCATTTTAACTTGAATGTAGACTTGATTTCTCTTGTCTTGATTCCACATATTGAAACATCCATAAGGTACAAGATCAAAGAGTGTATAACACTTATCCACCAGGAATATCGGTGTACCATTACCAAAAGAAAGGCATTTCTCGGGCGGAAATGTGAGCTTGAAATTGTTTATGGTAACTAGGACAAGTCAGTTGCATCTCTACCCAGGTACATGGCCGCATTGCAACACTTTAACCCCAGGATTATTATTGAATGGAAGCTTGAGCAGAGTCCGGGAATACCAGAACATATATTCAAATATCTGTTCTGGGAATTTAAACCAGCAATTGATAATTTTCTTCTGCGTTGCCGGCCGGTAATATCCATAGACGGCACTCATGTCTACATGACTAGTTAAAACACCAGGAGTGGTCTGATCCCCTATTTGATCAGACCGCTCTGAGAAAGATAAAAAGCAAACTCTCATAGTTTGGAGCCCAGCTCCAACAGCTTCTTCGTAAGTGAGGTGAGGTACTTCTTTTGGTTTGAATAGGGGGTCGCCCTTTTTTTGGTTGAAGTAGCCACGACTTTGGTCGTAGTCAGTTTAAACCCATAAACCCAGTCCACTTGCAGCCATGTTGATCAAAATGACTAAGTTTAATGACTTGACCAGTCACTAGCCCTCGTATTATAAGATTCTCTCACCCTGTGGTCGACATTCCATTCCCCTTATTAAGTTGTTGGTCGTCGTTTGCAGTAGATGCTAATGGAAGTATATTTCCCTTAGCTTTTGCTATTTGTGCTAATGAAAGCCAAGAGACGTGAACACTATTATTGAACCACTTGAAGGAGCACGTTGTCAGACAACGTTCAGATATTTGTCTAATATCAGATCGGCATGGTGGTATTTTAAGTTCTCTATAGAATTTTCGTGCATGGCAGGAACTGTATTTCTACCACTGTTACTGTGTGAAGCACCTGAAGACCAATTTCGAGAAGGCATATCCCAACAAGGATTTGCATGATTTAATGTGGATGGCTGTAATAGATCACCAAGAGCGTAAATTCAGGAGACGCATGGAATATATCAAGCATGAAGACGAGGGAGCCTATCGTTGGTTGATGCGACATGAGCTTGACAAGTGGACTTTGCATGCGGATGGTGGCAGAAGATGGGAAATTCTGACTACAAATGTGTCAGAATCTTTCAACGGGTTATTCAAGTCTGCACGTGGATTGCCTGTCACTGTCATGGTGCGAATGTCATTCAAGAAGATGGCAGAGAGGTTTGTTGAAAGGGCTAGAGGTGCATCGTCATTGACGGAAAGGGGTGTTGAATTTATGCCAATACCAATGAAAATATTTGAGAAATACATGTGTCGCGCATGTTGGTATTCATATTTACAGTATTACAACGAGCGAAATATTTTTGAAGTCTGCACGACTATCCATCAAAACAGGGGGAATAATACACACGCCGTAAATTAAGTCAGAAGGTTATGCTCTTGTAGAAAATAGTCCATCTACCACATGCCATGAAGTGCTTTCAACATACAGGTTTTGCAGCAACCAACTACGTTGATAAAGAATATAGTGTTGCTGCATACTTACACCTATAATGGGCAGTTGCAGCCAATGAGTGCTGAGCATTATTGACCACCGGAATCATTTAAAATGGTATGTAACAAGGAGAATATACGTCAACGACAAGTGAAAAAAAGAACGCGTATACAGAACCAAATGGATGTTGGTAATACCGTTTATGCGCGTAAATGTGAATATGCTCGCAAACAAGACACGATCGTCGTAAATGTCTTTCAACTGGTTTGGGTGGCGGTGGTAATTCAGCTCCTGGTGAAAGTTCATCCAATGTGCCCAATTATCAAGGATACACGTAGTGTTTTGTTTCAGTAATTTGTTGTAATAAGTGTATGTACCTGTTCATCTTGCAGAATGTATGAAACAAAAATTATGTTTCCGTTGTTGTTTAGTATTATTGATCTTTAGCATTAATACTTCAGTACAACAATTTAACATAAAGCCATTTAAGAAAACAATTGTCACTCATTATTATCGTCTATGTCTGGCACAATTTCAATGTCAGATGGGCGTCAACTGCAGGCGACTAGCCCCAATCAATGCAGCCTCATCAAGTGGCTGGAAAATGGTGAGTCGATGTTGCATCTCCAGGTAAGGCAAACTCGTATACTCTTTGATGGCATTCGGCAAATCAACATGGTGTCCATCAACGGGCAACATATATAGGACCTTCACATCCTGAAGCGTGATAGCGGCCTCACCAATGGGCAAATGGAATGTGTGCATCTCCGTTCGCCACCGCTCTATCAGAGCCGTGATCAACAACTAATCCAGTTGCAGCCGACCGATCTCAACAATCCTATAAAACCTGTATCCTGGAGGCGTCTGGCTATACGGGGATGGAGATGGTGGGCCCTAAGAAAGTCCTACATATCGTCTACTCTCCTGGCGCGGAACATCTGGGCCAAACATTGTCCTTCCCATATATAGGAAGACCTATGTTCGGCATGTAGCAACAGTAGCTCTAGCGAGGCAGGTCCGGGATGCAAAGGCGGACCTTCCATGATGACTAGTGTAAATTGAACAATATTAATTACATTAGTTTTCTTTTTCATTGCTTAAATATATTGCAATACCTTCAATATTATAATTTTATATTTTATATGTTACTTTAATATGTTAGTTTTATTATTTTATACAGAATTTAATTATTTATATTAAATATTCACATTTTGATTCCGGATTCGATATTTGAGGCCCGATAGCACTAAGGTATCCTAAATTCTTGTGTTCATGATGAGAAAATTTCCCCCATTTATCACTCAACAAGCCTGTTATTTTATATGTTAGTTTATTATTTATATGTTAGTTTATTATTGTATATATTAGTTTGTTATTTTATATGTTTGTTTTATTATTTCATATGTTTGTTTGTTACTCACTTATTTTTACTATAATAAAATTAAATAATTAATTTTCATAACTATACTGGATTTAATTATTTAATGTTCATATAACAATACTTAGTTTGACAAATATTGTTGTTTTCTCATGTTATTTTCTTACGTTTGTTGGCCAGAATTGGAGAGAGTTTGTGTTTGAACTATCAGCTTTTTTGACGTATTTTTGGGTATAAGAGATACTAAAATGATTTATTTCAATAACTGCAAGGATACTACGCTAAAGGACACTACATTTTACTACGATAAAGGGGCACTACATTACAAATACGAGCACTATATTAGGCCACAAGATACCACACAGGGAATTAAAGTAACAATTTATCTATTTTACTAGTCTTTTAGCAAATAAACAATCTAAACAGGATAAAAACAACAAATAAAATTAATCACAAAACAATCACGAAAATACATATACCACAGTAAAAAGTAACTAATTAACATTTTTTTTTAACAACTAATAACAATTTCTCTATTTTACTAATTTTTTTAGCACACTATACTATAGTCTGGATAAAAAATAACAAATTGGTTAAATTGCAAAACAATCACAAAATAACATAGTGCACATTAAAACAATTAATTTGCAGTTTTTATACTAGTTTTAACAAAAGCTAAGTCGGAATACCTTGATTTAAAGTTTTTGAAAAGTTGAAGATTGGTGATTTAGAGCCGAAACGAGCAACTCACTCCGAGATAACACCTTAGCTAGGACGTAGGACCGAGAATCTATACTTTTTGTGGGACCGGTGGACTCCACTCGCGCTTTATTCGTCA
>MDKI01167487.1:0-46442 GCA_005239505.1 Nicotiana paniculata | reverse complement strand
GTTCCTATTTATTATGTATCTACTTGAGAGAGAGTGCATATTTAGGTAGTTCTTTGAACAACACCACTCCAAGAGTATAGACGAAAGCCATAACCGAGGGTTTAGAGATTGGATTAGAGATAACGATACCTCGGGTGCAATCTAAAGTGAACTGTAATGCAATCTAGCTAGCGTAACTTGAGAGAGTGCGTCTAGTAAATTATCATAATTACTTGAGAGAGATTTATGGTAGATAGAGTGTTCATGATTGATAGAGACAACTAATCAAACTATAAGAAGTATCCGAGAAGGAAGTTCACCGACGGGGGAAATCATAACTTTAGACCTTTATTACAATTGTTTACACCTTATTGTAGTTAATCTTTAGTTTTAATGTTTTTATTCAGTTGTAGTAGTTTAAACAACACCAAGTGACAATTTAGTATTCTGACAGCTTGCTTGATACGTTAACTCCCTGTGGGATCGACTCTGGGCTTAATACCCCAGATTATATTTACAACGCCCGTTTAGTCTTTTATTAGACATAGTTGAGCGTGATCAGTGCCCTTCTCTGATTGTTGAATTTGCATTCCAAGAAAAAATGTGAGTTCTCCCAGCATACCAATTGCGAACTCACTTTGCATGAGATTAGAAAATTATTTGCACAGGAGAGATGTCGCACTACTAAAAATAATATCATCAACATACACTTGAATAATGAATATTATCTTCAGAGGATCTTTTAATGAATAACGTAGTATCTACTTTACCTCTGGTGAATCCATGATCGGTTAGAAATGAGCGAAGCCTTTCATACCAGGCTTTAGGAGCTTGTTTGAGTCCATACAAGGTTTTAGTCAACTGATACACATGGTAAAAAAATTGTGAGTTTTCAAAACTAGGAGTTTGTTTTACATATACCTCCTCATCAATAAAGCCATTTAAGAAATCACTTTTAATATCCATTTGAAAAAGATTAAAACCTTTAAAATATGCATATGTAATAAGTATACAAACGGATTCTAACCGGGCTACCAGAGAAAAGGTTTCATCATAGTCGACTCCTTTCTATTGTGAGTAACCTTGGGCTACCAATCTGGTTTTGTTCCTGATTACCTTTCACTCCTCGTTTAATTTATTTCTGAATACCTATTTTGTACCAACGATTGTAGCATTTGCTGGATTAGGCACTAATTCCCATACTTGATTTTTATCAAATTGATCAAGTTCATCCTGCATAGCTTATACCCAGCTTAAATCCTTTAAGGCTTCATCAACCTTCTTTGGTTCGATTTGAAAGATGAGTTCACTATTTGCCTTTTTCTTAAGTGCTCCCCTAGTTTTCATTCCATCATTTGTAATTCATGTAATGAACTTCTGTGAATATTCTGGTTCACTCCTCCACGCATTTGGTCTTATTTCAGCAGTTTGAGTAGTCGACTCTTTCTGTGGTTTAGTCTGATTACTGATAGATCCATTAGTCGACTTAGTGGGTTCGCTATTACTGATAGTTTACTTCTGTGGTTCCTAAGTCTCAGTTGACTTTGATGCACTTTGAATTATACACATAATGTATGATTATTCTAAACTTTAAAGGATTTACTATTAATATAATATCCAAAAAAAATATCTTCATCACTCTTTGGATCAAACTTTTCAAGATTTTCCTTACCATTTTTGTGAATGAAGCATTTGCTTCCAAACAGATGAAAATAACCTTGATTGGCCTTTTACCTTTCCATAGCTCATATGAAGTATTCTTCGGAATAGGCCTTATGAGACATCTATTGAGGATGTAATATTGTTCTAACTGCTTGTGCCCGAAAGTGATTTGGCAATAAGTGTTCCAATAACATTGTTCTGGCCATATCTTACAAATTCTGTTTTTGCATTTAACTACTCCATTTGGGGTGATCTTGGAGCTCAGAAGTTGTGAGTATATCCTTGATCATTGCAGAATTCTTCAAAAGATCTGCTTTCAAATTTTCCTCCATGCTCGCTTTGAATAGTTGAAATAAGATGTCTCTTTTCTCTTTCAGTCCTTTTGCAAAAAATCTCAAAACAATTCAAGGCTTCATCTTTATGAGATAGAAAAATCACTCATGTAAAACGTGAGTAGTCATCAACAATAATAAAAGTATATTGTTTACCTCCAACGCTGGCAGTTCTACTGGATCCAAATAAATCCATGTGCAGTAATTGTAAGGCTTGGTTGTGGACACAATATCTTTGGTTTTGAAAGAGTTTCTGATTTGTTTGCCAAGTTGGTGTGCATCACACACATGATTTCTAGAAAAATTGAGTTTGGGAAAATCAATAACTATGTCATGTTTGGAAAGCTTTTCAATCAAATGCACGCTTGCATGATAAAGTTTCTTATGCCACATCCATGGATCATCAGAATGGATGCTAAACAAATGTGACCTTCTAGGTTTTCAATGTCGTTTAGAAATTAAACATTTCCATATCTTTTACTTGGTAGAATGATTTTACTTGGATTTTACTTGTCTCATCTTCAATGGAACAACTTGTTTTCTTGAATTTGACTTCATATCCAGAATGACACAGTTGGCTTATGCTAAGGAGAATACAATTGAGTCCGTCCACAAGATACATTTCTGTAATATCACAATTTGTATTGAATGGAATTGTGTTGGTACCAATGATCTTTCCTTTTGAATCATCACCAAATTTGACATTTTCTCAATTTATTTTTATAGATTCCTTCCACCCATCATGTGACTGGCACATGCACTGTCTAAACACCATTTCCCTTTACGACTCTTTCGATGGTGTTCCTACAAAAAATAAAAATCTACCTTCTTTTAGGTACCCAAGCTTGTTTCGGTCCTTGTTGGTTAGTTCTATTAGGATCAGGACTTTTTTGGGTTTTCAAATCCATCCTGAGAAATTAGATTTGCGAAATCTACAAAAGGGATATTTATGCCCAGTCTTGTTACAATAGTGACACACATGTGTGGATTTAGTTTTGTATCTACCACTAGTCTCAGTACTTGTGGACCTATTCCGAACATGTCTTTTTCCAGTTGACTTGTAAGTCACTTGGTTAGACCTGACGGAACTGTGACTGGTGGATTTGTGCATGCCATTAGTGCAATTGCAATTCCTGAACCTCGTCTTGAAGAACTTCTCTTTCGATTTCACAAACTTCAAATTTGAGTTCCCAGTATTTCTTTTCCCTATTTAGTATCTTTAATTCATTTAACATTTTTTGAGACTCTTTTAGGGTAAGATTAAGAATATCTTGTAATTCATTACATATATCACAATTATAATGTCTTACTTCACTTGTTTCACCTCGTGCCATAAAGCAATTTTCAGTTTCTTGTTTGTTGTCATTGTTTGATATATCCTTCATCAGTCCAGCAACCAGAGTATTTGTTCATATCATTTCCAGTATAGTCACGATGTACGAATTTGTTATTTCTTCATGTTTTGAGCTATCTTCATCGCTTCAGCTTCGAAAATATTTGTTTTTATTGAAACTTATTGAAATCATTCTTTTGAGATCAGGATATTCAGCTTGAACATGGCCATACTTTCCACACTCAAAATATTTTTCATCATTTTTATCTTGTTCATTGTATTGTCTGGTTCTTCTGGATGAAATTCTTTCCCTTTTTGTGTTTTGATATCTTCTCATCAATCCATTCATATTTCTCGAGACCATGGCAATTTCTTCTTCCAGAGCCTTTGCGGCATCATCGTTATCATTCTTAGAGCCTTCAGTTGTGGCTTTGAAAGCTACAGTTTTCTTCTTTTCTTTCTGACGCATTTTCTTGAGATGTGTTTTCTCAAAAGCTATAAAGTCTCCACGCAGTTCATCATATGATAGTTTATCCAAGTCTTGAGATTCAGTGCTACTACTTTTGTCTGCCATGTAATGGGCAAACTTCTTAGGATTTTTCGAACTTGTTCATCGCTAGAGTATGGTCTACCAAAGGCTTTCAGATCTCTAATGATTTTTTTGAATCGAGCAAACATTTCTTCAATAGATTCACCCTCTTTCATCTGAAAGAGTTCATTGTCGTGAACCAATATATTTATCCTTGTTTCTTTCACATTGCTCGTTCCTTCATAAGTAACTTCCAGTTTGTCTCACATTTTCTTGGCTTGTATCGCAACTTAAAATTATCTCATATTTTTCTCCACTTATGGCATTATACAATAAATTTTGTGCCTTAGCATTAACTTGAATAACTGTCATTTGCTCGTCAGAGTAGTCATCGATATCTTTAGGATCAGTGGATGATTGTCCTTCAGCTTTCTTGTCAGACTTTGGTGCTGGAAGTGAATAGTTCCCATTTTTGATAACACGCCATACTTTGACATCATAGGACTTTGCATATATTTCCATGCGAACTTTCCAATAAAAGTTGTGTTGTCCATTAAAATATGGCAGCCTTACTTGAGATGTCCCTTCCTGAAATAATATCCTAATAGTTACTTGATTTAACATAATCTTTTCTCACTAGATGTTAAGCAAAAGAGTAAATATGTAAGACCTCACTCTGATACCAGTTGAAAGTATGGGGGGAGGGGGGATGAATTGTCGATTTTTCTTTTTTATATCTAACTAGTTGACTAGTTTATCAAATAGTCGACTGAAAGTAAAGACAGGATAAAGCTAAAGACAGAAGTAAAGTGCAGGAATTAAGACACCCAGAATTTTTATACTGGTTCGGATTCAATATGAATCCTACTCCAGTCCCATTGGGTTGCAAGGGTGTTCTCTCTTCAAAGCTCCTTGAAGAACTTCGTGCAATTGTGTTGATGTTATCTCCGAACACCAACTCACTTTTAGTTCTAAGTACGCTCATAACAATTGTGATACGATGTCTCACCAAGGTTTTTCTCCCATGCTTCTCTCTACTAATTACACAGTAAACTATTTTAGATTACAATGCTTGTTTAGAGTAGAACGAGTATGAAGTTGGCTTGATCAAAGTATGTCTGCTTCTAGACCGATACAGATGTATATATACTTCGTGAGGTCTTCTTTGACTCTTGATTGTTGAGAATCTTGAGAGATTATAGACCTAACGGAATTGATCCTTGAAAGGAATCATAGTGTGATTCTTTCCAAGAATAAGTGTGGGGCTTCCGTTAATTTACCTTCACTTGTGGTCTTAATAGAGTTTTCCTCCGCTGAGCAGATTTTCCTCTTATTCGAGCAATCACAAATAGATCCCTTGATTCCGAAAGTTAACCTCTTCCTTTGATGAATGAATCTTTAGTGCAAATTTTCGGCAATCTTGACTTTCTCTAATTTAGGTCCTTCTTTCGTCAATCTGTTGTCAAATCCTTGATTTGATTTTTCCTTTTAATATCCGCTACTCCTTCCTTCTCGTCTCCGTAGCTGATTTTTTATAGTCTTCCTTTTTATTAATCCTTGAGTGTTTATGCACATAAAAGATGTGTATTTTGCATCATTAAAATAAATGTAGATCTATCCCACAGAAGCGGCATCATTTTTGAAGGGTCTAGAGCAATATAGGCCTTGTTATATTCCACCTTTTCGTGATCGTAACTTACTATATTGAACTGATAATACATTTCGTTCGCAAACTTATTCTATTACTTTCGGTCAAACTTGCTCTTCTATTAGCATGAAGTTTATTTAACAAATTTCCTCAACCTCTACTTCGTTATTTACACTAACATGATGACAATTATCTACCACTACCAGTACTATCATTCGGTAGTTTATAAATGATATCTAACATTAATTTTATATAACTGAGCATACATCTTGAAATGTTCAAAATTAGACAAAAGTTCAGGATAGAAGATTAATTTATACGGTGTTTTTTAAACTTTCCAATTGTCATATCAAAAAATTCAATATCCAATGTGCTTGTGTGTTTGCATATAGCGTGGATTAAGCCTCTCAACTTATGTCTAACAAATTAAGGGTTTAGCAATTTTCTTTAAAAAAAAACTATCTACAATGAATTTATTCATGACAAATGATATTTAATTAAAATGAAAAAGAGGTCGGGCGCAAATTTCCTGCAATACAGACTAGCAAAAACTTTGCAGGGAGTTGCACCATCATGAATAGTGGTATTAGATGGTATATTTGATCTATTTTCATACAAATCTTTCTTTTATCACTCCACGTACTGATTGATGTCAAATGAATCGTAAATTTGTTTATATCTTTTGTCTTTTTCACGGCTCGATCGATAATTTGATAAGCCAATAAATATCTCCGTGTTTCAGAATAGGGTTAACCAACATTTAACTAATCGATTACGATGAATTGAATTTTGCAAGTTTTTTTCTCTGTAGTACCTCAACGTGACATGAGCCCAAACCCTTCACACGCATCAACAATATCATACAACATATCCATTTTGTATCCACATCTCTAAATATGAAGATTCTTGTCAGAAATGTCAAATAGAAAAAGCTATAGGACCCAAAGATGCTTAAACACAGCAGGAGGCAGCAAAGCAGCATCAATTGGGGTGATCTTTATTCCAATAAATACTCTGCCCCTGGTAGTACCACATAAGTTAAGGCTTTATGAAAAACTTAAAATCGCACTTTCAAGAAATGCTTCTCATGTAAACACTGCCCAAAAAAAATGTACTGTAATTTGTGATTTTAATAAACTCCAACTATTTGTCAATAGTAGATTTAACTCAAAACCTTGCTTGTCAGTAATCGATAATTGGCCGGTCGCTCTCATTCCGAAGATATCCAATAAAGTCCTGCTCCTAAGCTCTGCGATTGAAGAGAGATGTCAAATAGAGGGAACGGAGTTAATATGAACTTATTCAAATGCATGCAAAGAATATTAACAATGAAGAGAGATAGATAACAGTAACAAATGCTGAAACGGACGAGGAACAAGGTAACCATTCACTCACCTGCTCATGTAAGAGTTGTCGGTGGTGTTAACGATAATCTTGTCCCCTTCTAAGATATGTTTTGGTACCTAGAAAAGGGGTAAGATGTAAAGAAGGAAATCAAGAACTTGCACAGCTACTTCAACTCCATGTGATAGATATTGCTCGATACACGTATTTCACATTTTCCATAATGAAGACTACATGATTTAGCAAACACCAAATCATTCAAGAGTCCGATGCAAAAATTAGGTAGTACTTGCAAAGGTCAGAGAGAGATGTGGACGAGACAGGATTGACACATCCATAATAAAGAAATGAACTTAAAACGTCTGTGTTTTCTCTTTTCTTCTTTTCCAATGAGGTGGGAGGGAGTTTATGGCAACTATTGCCTTGGAATCCAAAGGTAAAGCAGTTCCCAAGAAACATATCAACATCAACCCCCAGCACTTGAAGAAAAAAAAAGAGGGGAAACCACAGAATAATGCTACAATCTCAATCCATGATATAACTGTTACCTGCACAGTGACACCGTTGTCCAACAAAACCTTCTTATACCTATCAACAGAAAAGATTACAAATTATTTTTATCAGAGAGATAATGAATAGTAGAAATAGCTAAACCTTCTTTATCGGCAGAGATGTGACTGTACTCAATCAGAAAGTGATGTTAATCTAAGTTGCTCCGACACGGCAATTTAGATGCCGCACCGGTGTCGACACGACACTAGTATGGATGTGGGTATGGGATCCATCCGGGACCAAGTCAAACTATTTTGGATACTTTGACCACGGCGGAAAAATTCAAGACGAGATATAATTTGATTTTCGAAATTAGAACCAAAAATTAAGGAAGAAAATAGCATATCTTATAAAGGAAATCAATCATTTACTTATCTACAACTTGAAAATAAAAAAGAAATTCACACTTACAAGCTATATGGAAGTATTCCTCAAAATTTGTCATAATTTAGAGATATTTTTACATTTTTATTTTTTGAATTATTTTTAGCCGGATCACCGCACCCGCGCCCGTACTAGAATCCATATCCCCAAATCTTAGAATTTACATCTTGAAGGATCCGAACTCTAGATCCATACCTATGTCGGACACCTGCACCCGTGTCCGAGTAACTTAGATGTTAATTCCAGGAAAAATTGACCGAACAAATGGAAAAAGGTTCTTTCAGTTACATGAGAAAACAGTCATAAGGATGAGAAGCTAACATACTGTGGAGTAGCTGACGCCCTCATGGGAATTTCGGATTCAGCAACAGTACATGTTACTCGTGTAGGAATTGATGCAGACATTGCTCTTCCATCATACATTTGCACACCAACTTTCATATCATCTGTGAAGAATATAATTTTTCATCTTTTAGCACAATTACAAACATGTCACAACAAAGATGATCAATCAAAAAGAAAAAGCAGACAAGAAAGTTATAATGTTAATGAAGAAAACGTGCTAACTTCATGGGAAATATGTCGATAGACAAGAAGGAAAAAAACTAACATAGTTATACCCCCTCCGCCTATAGTTGTTATGGCGGAGGAAAAAAGAGAAAAAAAAAAAAAAGGGAACATTTGCACATAGAACATTAATAGGAGCTACTATGACAAGGCACAGACATACTACATTAAGACGGGAAAGTTAAATATTTGATGACTTATTTTTCACTGCTGGTATCATAAGGAATTGAGACGAATAGCATACTGTCAAAAAAGGACTATCTCAAGTAATATAGAGCCCAAGGATAAAGGTAAAATAGTTCTACTTCATTTCTCATTCATAAAAACCAATATATAAAGTGGTTCCACCAGTCGCTTACCATTAATAAGCAAAAGTCAACAGACATGAAACCCCTCTGCATAAGTTGCGCAATCATTAAAAAATTAAAGAGTAGGTCTTTTATCTACCTTCTGACCATGCCTAACAACATGTTGGAAATATTTCCTCTACAGTCAGTCAGTCCCTCTTTGAAAATACTCATCAAAGAAGTAGAAATAGTATTATTTCTAGATGAGCACATAAGGGTGTGGCCTAGTGGTTAATGAAGTAGAAGGAGAACTCACGTTCAAATCCCAGCAGAGGGCATTGTAACATGGAAGCTACTAAATAAATGTTACAATTCGACCAACATTATACTAAAAAGCTACCTCAAGTTCCACACATAGCATGGAAAAGTTGGTTATCCAATGTGTACTGTGTTAAGACACACTGTTAGGCTAGAAGTTCAAAAGGAAGTGATAGAAGTGAACAGTATGGGAATTAGTTCCCTTGGCCTTTCTTAGGATCATATGAGCAAGAAAAATCAAAGAGCAGAGCATATGGGAAAGTCGAGGAGTCCTTTTTTTTTTTGGTGATTAAATAAGTTGAATTCGTGCAATACAAAGGAAAGTCGAGGAGTCCTTTGTGTGAGTCCTTTGCACAAACTAGTGAAAACATTTGTGTTTTTTCTACATAGGGGACAGATGATTTTTGTTTTTTATAAGCAAGTAATAACAGAAATATAAGAATAAGACAATACAAGACTAACACACTGCCCTCCCTAGACCCCACTTGTGAAATTACACTGGATTTTTTGTTGTTATAAAGAATCACTTTTTAAATATGAAAATTCTCCATTTTTGTACGCATCTTGTACGGGGAAGGTTTTCTCTTCTTTTTTGTCCAGATAAGCAAGACATTTATTTTCTCCAGTGGTATATGCAAGACATATTTTATTGAGCACAAAGACTCTGCATGAGTATTTACAACAGGTTATAGAAAACTCAACCCCTTTTACTATAGCAGACTGAGAAAGAACTGCCATAACTGTGATGCCAAGGGGCAATGTATGAATAGGTGGTTTTTTTTAATAACCGAGAAATCCCCAATGGCCAGTGATACACGGTCTGAAACTCGGTACATAAAGCCCACCCCTCAGCCATTCTCCAACTTAAATACCAAGGTTCTATATGCTGCAGGGTTCAAAAATATGAATAAGTGGTAGACATCCTCAGATTCATCAGCACACATGTGACACCTATTGTTATAGTACCATCCCCCTCCTCTACTATAGGTTATGTTGGGAGAAAGCAGCTTCATAAGACGATCCAGCAAAACATACAACTTTATATGGGCTTTACTTCTCCAAATCTTCTTCCAAGAACAATATGATGTTATATTCTCAGTGGAAAATCAGAAACTTGTTGAAGGAATTAACAGTAAAAGTCCACTTTTCTAATGCTTCCATTTAAGAGAATCTGGAGTATCCGATGAGAATTGTACAGTCTCCAAAGTATAGCAATTCTCCTGATTTTCTACCCTGCCTGCCTATGAAGAACTTCGAGTCTGACGCGAAAGGATGCGGCGGTAAACCCAGCAGCTTTGTCTAGAACCGTCCAATCATTATAGCTCCCCCTAAAATTGACTATACCAACCCTGCTCTGTTTTGTATTGAACCACCTAAGCTCAGTACAAAGAGCTATGCTATAGAGTACGGGAACAAGTTTTTGATAGTTGTAACAGGCATCACGCCAAAACCCCGTTTAGCTTGATCTTTTAATTCCTCGCACAAACATCTAATGTGTTTCTATACGCCCCCACATAGTACAGGTTTATCAGGAACATGCACCCTTCATTCTTTGAGCACAACATCTCTCTCCTTCAGCACTGCTGTCCATAGTACTCCAGACAAACCAAATCTCAATAACCATTTGCACAAGAAGCATTCTGCCCTTTTAGATCCTTCACTCTTCTGCCCTTTTAGTCAATAAATTTACTTTATAGAAAAACAAGCTTCCAGAAAATCAAATGACACATGATATTTGTCCAAGCTAGACAATTACCTACTTGAAATTCAACTATTCCAATCCACAATCCATGTGATGTTTTTATGTACAAATCCCATCAATCTGGATGAGTTCTCTCTATTATATCTTTTTTGAAGTGGAAAATAGCACAATGGAAAAGAAAATTTTAGAAAGGAAAGGGAAAAAGAAAAAATATAAAACTTTTAACAGGGAAACATGCACCAGCACTTTGTTAGAACAAGTTATGCATTCTATGTAGGTGATTTGTTCGCATCCCATATTAGAAATTTCAAAAGCTAATTCCCATCTTCCTAAGCAAAGATATGGTTTCCCAGACAGTATTACAATAATTTGAAAAACTTCCATGAGTATATCTTTTACTAAATAATACATGAATTTGTTCAACATTTCATCCTCAGCTTTAATTGTTGAAAATAAGGATCTTGCAAAGTTTTGGAAAGACACAAAAGTAATTGCACAACATAAATATAAAAGCATATGAATATAAAGTACAATAAAATAGATATATCTAATCTTAAGCAGATGACACTACATAAGAGTACCTTGAAGGTAGACATGAGATTCACCAAACAAGTGTTTTGGTACATCTAATTGCTCATAGGTCTCAGGCCTGCATAGGATTGAAAAAGATGAAGAATGGACTGAGATACAGTTTTACTGATATACATGTAACTGATCAGGTCTATGTATAAAAATCACTCAAAATCAGGAAGTGCAGAGTTAAACTCACTCCATTAGCACAATGTTTCCGGTTTCATCATCTGTATAAAGGTACGAGAAACTCTTTTCTGCAACAAATACTCCTGCACATGCAAGACCAATAACGTCAAAATGCATTTGAAATTCACATAGTATAGATAATGTAGTCAAGCGAAACAGGCCACTCATCTACAGCAAAGACTTGGATATAGTTAATATAACTAATCAACGAATTAGAAAAGTTGCTTCATGCAACTCAAGATATCGTCCTACATGAATGAGGTAATTTACAAGATTGGTCCCAGTCTTTAAGTGAGTTAACTTCTTGGTAAGCAAGGATAAAACAAGTTAGTATGTACCACATGGATCCTATTATCCATACATTCCAAATCAATATGTATGTGCTATTACAATGTAGCATATTGAATCATCTTGATAAAATGATTTTACCTCAAAAGGAATCAAAGGCATGAAATGATGTAATCGTGTTAACATCATTTATAATCCGCTAAATACAACTTGTCAAACATTATTGTCAAATCAATTTAAGGCAAAAGCACTAAACTTCCAGGTGCCTAACTCTCAGGGAAGGTAAGTGTGTAACCCTCTAATTATATAGCCAAAAAAACATTGCAAGCTTAGGATTCAACCTCAAAAGATCAAATTGTTTCCTTCATTAAGCCTAAGCTCACACAACAAAATGCAAAGGCCTTAAATTTACATGGCACGAACCCCTTATTAAGAAAGATACATAATATATTGTACAAGACAAGTTACACAACAAATATGATGGATGAGTTTTTGCAACTAGAGATGTGAAAATTCATACTTTCGACAGGTTCATCTGTACGAAATCTTTCATTCGACTTGCTTCCACTATCAACATCACGGAGCTCCACCTAAAATGTTTTTGCAAAGAACAAAAGTAAGTAAATAATAAGATGTTGATTACTGATTAATAGATTTTATTGAAGAAATGAGACACAAAAGATAAACATTATAACAACATCTAATCTCATCAATGATTAGCAAATGTTAGGAAGTTGAGAAAAATAGGTAAGCAACTTAGATGAAGTTTCAGACTGACAAAGAACAAGGAATAAAATTCCAACTGAATCGTAATTCTATCAGTCCAAAGTTGTATCAAGATTTTGATGACTTCAACAATCAGAAATAATATATCCTTATCAAACAAGAGCATTAGTATCTCAGATTCGTGATTGACTATAAAACAGAGGAATAAAGCCGCTAAGCTTCTAGCTATTGACAACCAATACTAAAATTAATGCCTATGCTTATTCTATGGGTTCTCTTTTTCATCGAATAAGAGATAACACTAAAACTTCTGTCATTATTCTCAAACAGATAGGCAAATTTACTCCTGAAAACCATTAATGCTGAACACTGGAAGCTTATCGCTGAAGAGAAGTCAATAAAGCTCACATCAAATAGAGTTGGATTAGATGACTCATTCTCCAAAACGATAAAAGGAGTTGGATTAGATGATTAGCTACTTTGGATTTGCAGATAGTGTGCTGCTGAAAGCTGACTAGGGTTTTTACAACATTAAGTACATAAAGATTCGACATGCTATTGGTCCACAATCTTTAGTTTACTTTTTCTGGACTAGTGGTGTTTCGCCTAAAACGATACATAAATATATATGAGAAACCGGAATCATATGTTTCTGCCACGATGAAACTGCAAAAAATTTGAGAAAGCACCACAGAATCAACATTAATCCAACGCGTTTTATGACCAGAAGTAGGGCAAAATCATGAGAATCACAATAGGAATCACTTGAGCGAAAAAAAGATTGGAAACTCTGAATACAAGAAAGAGTATACTAGATCTGTATTCAAAATCGGAAATCAACAAAATGGACGTAATGCCTGCATCATTGCCTTCTACTCCAATTTTTCTCCTACACTTGCAATCCATAATTTATCTGACATAAGTCTTACATAATAATTTCTTTTCTACGGTACAAGCGAAGCAACTATTGGCTTGAGATAAGAACTCAAAAGTGTATGTGACATGAACCTATAAATATCAGAGAAAGTAGGCACAAGCCTTCAAACAGCATAACCAATAGAACATGGTTAAAACTGAGTTGCCATTGTACAGCACAAAATTGGAGAACTCTGGGAATAAAAAATGACAGACAAGAAAATCTTCCATATAAGCTGGCTTAAAGCCGCCTTCAAATGCGAGGTACTTAGCAGGAATAGAAACAACAAATGAACCTAGGCGCTAACCTAGATTCATCAGCTGTAGAGTTTGGTTCTAGCCTGGACAAAAATTGCCTAATGTGCATGTTAAATTTGGTTAGAGCTTTATCATCAGCTTTAGATCGATTACTGCAATTAATGTTATCCAAATGGAAGCGAAAAGCAACCAAGTTTCATTCATGAAAGATAAATATGATGGAAGGTATTCTCAGTGGGAAGAAGCTAAAACAATAAAGAGTGGCAAATGCTCATTTGATCCTATTTGCACACATTTGCTTAACATTCTTTACTTATCAAGTATGTGATTATATAGAGCGCATAATCACATAAGATCAATGATCTGAAGGTGCAATTTCAAGTTCTTGCATTTCACAAAATGGAAGAAGAAATCAAACTGTGAAATTAGAGAAAGAATCTCAAAAATAAGAAGAGCAAATTATAAGCATGAGACTGAATATCAAACCTGTATAATAGCTCCTCCTCTTCCTTGGGTTGTATGGTGTGCCTTTACCACCTAAACAATGTTTAATTTCATGAAGATAATTCGCCTTTACAAGAAAGGAAAAATTGCATAAAATTAAGGAGAGAGATAAGACAGCTATTAGCATAAACTAACCTCATAAATCCTTCCTGAGGAAATCGATAGCCAAAAGAACACCACATCATTATTAGTCTATGTGTATATAGACATATACAGAACCATAGTACAGAAATGTTGGCAAGCTAACCTTTTTTCTCAATCACATTTCCTGACTTCAACTACACCAAAATAAAATGAACGTGAGCACTTGAAAAATGAGAAACAGCAATTACAGATAAACTTCTACGCTAGCCCACGTGTATATTAGCTTCAATCCAAAATTAAATGAAGCCTAAGTACACAAAATAATTTCAATAAATTAATCAACATACATGTCAATCACAATCTAATTGAGATCGGCCAAATGAATTCCTATTTATTTCACTCTTGTTTGGCCTACACAGTAAAGTTATTGATAGGAAAGAGAAATGTCCTAATTTAACCCTATACTATACTAAATTGCTCAATTTTGTCATTCCTTATACTTTTGGTTCATTTATACCTTTGTAGTTAGCAATCATCTCGTATTTGCCTAGTCATTAACGGAGGTACAGCATGAAATGAGTGAACTCCACCAAGTTCTTTTGCAAGAAACAACTTTCGAGTATAGTTTAAAACTACCCTCTGGTTGAAGCTCCATTAGGTATCAAGGGGTGGGTAAGCTCGGGGTTGACTTTTGTTGATTTTTCGAGTAGGGTTGGAAATTAATTTTAATAGTTAAATTATGAGTTCTTGAGGATATTTTGATTGGTTTGCACGTTCCTTTGGCTAGTTTCGAGTTGCTCGGCATCTATTCGAGGTGTTAGTTAAGTGTTGGAGCCGAGTATTGATTTGGAAGCAAGGTAAGTCTCTTGCTTAATTTTGTAAGAGGATATTATGGTGGATCCCAGGAACCCGGCCGGTCGTTTCGTGAGTTATAGCCATGTTTCCCCCATTTCTGCTTCTTTTGTGCTTTACAGCTATATTATATCTTACCGGGTTGGTTGGTTTGAGTCTGGAGTGATTTCGGAGTGAATTGAGACACTTTGTCTCTTAATTGGAAGCTTAAGTTGGAAAAGTCGACCGGATGTCGACTTGTGTGAAAACGACCTTGGATTTGAAATTTTATGGTTTCATTAGCTCCGTTAGGTGATTTTGGACTCAGAAACACGTCTGGAATGTGATTTTGAGGTTCGTAGTAGAATTAGGCTTGAATTGGCGAAAATTGAAATTTTAGCGATTTTGGCCGGCAGTGGGAATTTCGATATCAGGGTCGTATTGGATTTCCGGAAGTTGGAGTAGGTTTGTGATGTCATTCTTGACTTGTGTGTAAAATTTGAGGTCATTCGGACGTGATTTGATAGGTTTCGGCGTCGTTTGTAGAATTTGGAAATTTCAAAGTTCATTAGGCTTGAATCCGTGTGTAATTCGTGTTTTTGATGTTGTTAGAGGTGATCTGAGGGTTCGACTAAGTTCGTATGATGTTTTGGAACTTGTTGGTAGGTCTGGTTGAGGTCCCGAGGGCCTCGGGTGAGTTTCGGATGGTTAACAGATCATTATTGGCCTTTGAGTGATAGTTGATATCTGCTGGTTTTTGATGTTGCTGGTTTCCTCTTACGCGTTCGCAAGGCAGGTCTCGCGTTCGCGAAGTGTAACTGGAGGCTGAGGAGGATTTGTTCTTCGCGTTCGCGAAGGTTTAAGAGTAGAGTGCATCGCGGACGCGAGTTGGGGAATGCGTTCGCGAAGAAGAGAAGAGCCACTGGAGACCCATTCATTTGGCCTACGTGTTCGCGGCGGTGCGGTCGCGATCGCGATGAGAAGGGTCAGTAAAGGTTCGCGTTCGCGAGTGGTTGATCGCATTCGCATAGAAGGGAATTTTGGTCTGAGGCAATTTGTGCTTCGCGAATGTGAGGGTGCTTCCGCGTTCGCGAAGCAGGCGTACCTGGGCAGTATAAAAGATTCAAAAACGAGAGTTTGAGTTCATCACAAAATTGAATTGGGAGCTCGGTAGAAGGCGATTTTTGTAGAAATTCTTCCGTGGGTGTTTGGGGTAAGTGATTCCTATCTAATTTTGGTCAAATTCCATGATTACAACAACAAACCCAGTGTGACCCCAACATCTGGGGAGGATAGTCTGTACGCAGACCTTACCCCTACCTAATGCAGGTAGAGAGGCTGTTTAAATTCCATGATTATGTCTTTAAATTCCACCATTTAATTTGTGATTTGGGGTGAGAAATTGGAGAAAAAGAGGAAGAACTCTTGAGTTAGAGTTTTGAGGTTTTGAATAGGATTTTGTTATCGGATTTGAGTAATTTTGGTATGGTTAGGCTCGTTAGTGAATGGGCTTTCAGGTTTTGTGACTTTTGTCGGATTTCGAGACGTGAGCCCAGAGGCCGGGTTCGGGCCGATTTCGGATTTTTGGCTATAATTTAGAACTTTTCTCGTGGAATTGATCCTTTCAGCCTATATTGATTGTGTTGTTCTATTTGTGGCCAGATTCGGGACGTTTGGAGGCCGATTTGAGAGGCAAAGGCATCTCGTAGAAGAGATTTGCTCGGTTTGAGGTAAGTAACGCTTTCAAACTTGGTTCTGAGGGTTCGAAACCCCGAATTATATGTTATGTGATTGGTATTAAGGTGATGCACATGCCAAGTGACGGGCGTGCGGGCGTGCACCATGAGAATTGTGACCTGGTTGATTCCATGGCACCGTATAGTGACTCTATCTTGTTGATATCCGTGTTCTTATCATGTGATAACGTAACTGAGTTGTCAATCATGCTAGATATCACGCTTAGGCTTTATGCTGGTACTGTTGAGACCCATTGTGGTCGTTCTTGCTGTCACTTTACTGCTTTTATTGATATTTTATACTCAGTCGTATACATGCATTCTATGTCATATAGCAGTCTCAGTTGCTATCGATTGCATCATCGTACTACTGTTTCGGGCTAGTTTTCATGATATTTTGAGCCCATGAGTGAGACTGGAGAGGTTGATGACTGAGTGAGGCCGAGAGCTGATTATGAGTGACAAATATGGGATCGGGCTGCATGTCGCAGCGGATATGTTGATGTTATGATAGCGCTTGGGCTGTAGGAGCCCCTTCGGAGTCTGTAACACACCCCCAGTGAGCGCGGTTGATGTTTTTGAGGGATGGATCTTCCTCGGACATGGACCTTGTTCGAAGTACTTGTTACCTGGAGATGGATCTTCTCCAGAGGGCTGGATTGGCCCTTTTTCCTTGGTACTGGGTGACCTATGGTCAGCATCGTGTATATATTTCAGGATGGATCTTCCCTGGGCCGTATGAGCCATATACAGTACCGAGTGGTTGAGATTTCGAGAGTGTTAGCACTTGAGGCTGACAACATGGTGCATCACTTACAGTATGTGCATTGGCATTGTAGTGACAGTAGAGTCATATTCATTACATTGTACGGATCTGCTTTATTTTCCGGTTATTAATTGCATAATTGATTTAAGAGCATGTCTACCTTTGTGTACAGTTAGTTTTATCTTATTTGCACCAGTTGAGTTCGTCACTATCTTCAGTCCAAAGTTTGGACTTGTTACTTACTGAATTGGTGTACTCACGTTACTCTCTGCACCTTATGTGCAGATCCAGGCATTTCTGGGCACGGCGGCGGCGGCTGATCTAGGCATCAGAGTTTGGGGGCTACCGAGGTAGCTGCATGGCGTTCGTGGGCCTTGATTTCCCTTCCTTAGTTTATCTGTATTTCAGTTTATTTCTCTGGATACTGTTGCGGACTATGTTCCGGTTTTTAGACGCTCATATACTCAGTGACGGCCCGATTTTTGGGACGGTTGTAACGTGTTTTGGATAATTCTGTTTCTTTTCATAAAGGTTTTTGTTTAAATGTTAAATCTTTCTTCTGTTATTTCAAAAGGTATTTTACTGCATTGGAAAAATGTTGAATTTAGGCTTGCCTAGTTCTACAGTAGGTTTTTAGGTCGTGACACAACAGTGCGACTTTTTCTTAAGGACAAGTAATATCAGACCAAAATCTTAACATAAGGCAAAGTTGCTCAATTTCCAATACCACAAGGGCAAAATACTCATATGAGAAGGAGCAAAATTAAATGAGTGATGACACTATGAACAATCATTAGCGGTAAAATACCTATTGCTAAAACGTTCGTAGAAAAATGATTAGAGAGGATAACTTACATCGGCGCCACGATATTTGGCACCACGGAGTTGAGTGGCGGACCACGGCGAAGCAAAGAGAGGATCTCGAGATTCGGTGTACGGCGAGGGAAGTGACTGTCTGGAAAGAATACAAGTGGAAAGTGCTCTCGAAATCTTTGTGGAAGCGGATGAAGCTGAAGAAGAAGAAACAGCAGCTGAGTAGAGAGCTCTCAATAGTCTGTTCGTAAGAACTCGCATTTTTTTCTTCACAGAGATGGCGGCTTTGGGAAATGGGAATTTGAAGGCTATACTTATTGAGAGGTTAATCAAAGAAATTATAATGTGGAATTGATAAAAAGAATCTATACTATATTTAAAAGTACTTTTTACCTTTTAAAATTAAATTTTATATTTCATAAAATAAGAATTAAATTATTTATCTAATATGTATCTATTTATCTATACCTAATTAAAAGCACAAGGCCTAACGATTCTTTCGCCTTTTTTACCCTTTAAATTTTGATTTCACTAAAATAGTGATTTAATTACTTTTTTAAGACTTAAAATAAATATTTAATTATTTTTCAAATATTTAAGACTTTAAAGCGAATTAAATTAAACATATTATATTCTTCCTTATTTAAACTATATAATATCACAAATTTGTAAAAGAAAAAAACTAACAATCAATTCCTTTTAGGTTTAAGAATCGACTTAGTCTCTCTCACATAAATTTGTGACTTGAACATTTGTCATCATGATTCCAAATAATTAGAAAGCACTGTTACGGTGAGTAATTCAATAATTTTATTATATGAAGTCAAGTATTTTTTTTAATATAATTTTTGTTAGTTGTGCATTTGTTAAGATGATTGAATTTTGAGTCCATAATTAAGTTTGTATTATATGAAACTATAATACATTTTCATATTATATTTTAAATATCTTCTACTAAGAAAATATTATTTTTCTTCATGCCTTTTTGTATAATTTTTAAAAATTACAATCAACACTTAGATAAATAACAGAGAATATATACATATATATATATATATAAAGAGAAAAAGATGATCGATATAATATTAATAGTCCCGGACACAAAGATCCGAATTGAGATATTCATTAATATCTTATTCTTTAAAAATAGAATTCTTAATAGATAAAATTATAATTGCGTAAATCTTTAAAATATAGGATGGGCTAATATTAAGAATTTGGATAAGCAAAAATAAATAATTTTCTTTAATATTGAGAATAAATAATAAAGTATTTGAATTAACTAATTAGCAAAAAGTTCAATTTATTATTTTTCTATATTCATCAAATAAGTAAAATTATTTTTAAGTTAACACAACTTAGAATATATAAATTTAATTCTACAAGAATAGCATTACGGTGAAAGAAATCATTAAAATTTTCAAAATCACTTATATTATGATATTAGAGTTAAAATAAAAAAATACAAGCTCGAAGGAATACATAATAAAGTACACGCGCAAAGCACATACTTTAAACCTAGTATACAAAAATAGCAATTTAAATATTTTCCTACTATTTAGGATTTTGGAATCAGCTAAGTTTGGTTTATTAAATTCTTCCATATTTAATATTCGTACTATTAATATTTGTATTTCTTGCTGGAGATTCTATTAAACAGGAGTGAGAAATATTGCTTCTTCCCATGTTTTTATTTATTTCCTTTTTTTATTTTGTTGGTTATTTAATTATTCATAAATTAGATTGGGAATAGTCTTATTAGTTAAACGATTTAATACAATTATGCATAATAAATATATGAAATTTACATGCCGTCCTTTGCATTTAAATTTCAGTTTCCTATTCCTAATGCATACATGCAAAACAAATAAAAATTACACATGAATTACAAAAGCACATCTATAAAAAGAATTTATTTGCCATAAGTTTACCTTGTCAACTGTCTTTTTTTTTTGGTCATAAATGACTAATTATATTAACTTAAACATTGGTGCAAGTACATGGAGCATAATGCCTTGTAGGCATTTGAGTTACAACGCTATTACTAGTAGTAGTCGCTGTTAGTGCCCCTGCATGGGGTGCTACAGTATTCAAAATATTAGTATTACAAAAATTGCCCCAAGTATTACTATTATAAAGACTGTAACAACAGCATTCTGGTTGTGAATGTGGTGAGGCCCTTCTCGCTGTAGCGTGGCCTTCTTGATCTTGATGATAGATTGTCTGGACAAAATGTGGTGGCATAGCAAAAAGCGAACACTAGCTGCCAGTCTCCTGTTGGGCTCCATATTTAGCTAGGCTATCGGCTACACTATTTTGCTCCCTATGTACATGGTGCAAATGTGGTCTATCCAGCTGCAAAAGTAACAACTTGCAATCGTTTGTAATATTAGTATAGTGCATGTTGTGTTTTTGGAACATACCGAGTATTTCTTTGGTGTCTGTCTCAATGATAAGAGGATGGAGATGATGCCGCACAGTAAGTTGCAAACCCATGAGCAAAGCAAGGAATTTTTTATATATATTTGTAGCTGGAGGCGAAGTCCCTGCGAAACCCAGTACCCATTTTCCTTGTGTGTTACGGAATACACCTCCTATTCCAAACTAGTTTGATAGCGTGGATGTAGAGCCGTCGATGCTGAGTTTGTAATAATTTACTGGTGGAGGGTGCCATTTGACATGAAGGGTAATTTTTATGGCCTGTTTGCGTTTGTCTTGGGTGAGGAAGTAGTATTTTGCTACTTGAGTGAGCGGGAGTTGATAATTGAGAGAGGTTTTCTTATGAGCAACAATGATGTTATTGCGAGTATTCCAAGTATGCCATAGAGCGAAAAAGAGTAGAATAGGTGGAGGGATATCATAAGGTGTGGAGGTTAACGGCTTCTGGATGAAGTCATATAGCCACTGTGTGTGGTTGGAGTGGTTTTGATTTAGTGGCAAGGGGGACAGTGGTACACGAAGGCAGGCCCAGAAACTACGAACGTGGGGGCATTTCAGTAGAATGTGATTAGGCATATGGTACATATAGGAGATTGGAGGAAACCTAATTGTGAGAGGTACATATTAGTGGGAAGGCGGTTATGTGATACTAGCAAGAGGAAGAAGGAATTTTTTGGTGGAATTGATAATTGCCAAATCCATTTATAGGACTTGGGGCTTTCAGGGGTTGTGACAAGGGAGTGATAGCTTGATTTTACTGTAAAGTGGCCATCACTAGTGAGGGCCCAGAAGACCTGATCAGGGGTATTTGGGGCCAAAGGTAGATATATATTGCAAATAGAGTTTTGTAAGTTATCTGAAAATTCGAATGAAAGGTTTGTGAGATTTCATTCAGTGTTTAAATGGTGAATGGACACATTTTGGTGCTCTTCATGAGGAAGGAGAGAACCAGCAATACAGGCACGAAGGGGTAAATTATGTTTTAGCCAAGGATAGTACCAGAAGTTGATGTGGCTACCTGTGGTAATCCTCTATTTATAACCTAAACGGCAGTATTTCCAACCTAGGAGAAGGTTACGCTAAATGAAGGACGAGCATGTGCGGCATATGTTGGTATGTTTAAGGTGTTGTGTTATTAGGGATTGAGCCCAAAGTTGGGTTGGGTTATGGAAGAGGTGCCAGGCAAGGCTAGCATGAAGAGCTTTATTCTTGGTAGCAAGGTTTTGTATCCCTAAACCTCTATGTGTTAGAGGTGTGGTGATAGTTTTCCATTTAACCAAGTGAAGTTTTTTCTTTGGGGGGGGGGGAGGGTGGGGTGGTACCCACAGAAAGTATTGGTGATAGCGATTGAGTTGCGAAAGGATATAGGCCGGGATGGTGATGTATTGCATGATATGATTTGGTAGATGATTTAATGTAGAGCAGATAAGAGTGGTACGCCCAACTTTTGTTTTCCATCCAGCTAACTTATTTTTGAAATTATCCAGAAGGAATTAGAAGTCTGATTTAGTTGGCTTTTTGAGAAATATTGGGAAGCCCTGGTAACGCCCAAAAGAAGTACCTTCATGGATCTGGAACATGTTACTCACATTGTTTTTTGTACTTGTAGGGGAGTTTTGAAAAGAAGATTGTAGATTTTTGAAAGTTTATTGACTCCCCTGAGTGAGATGTAAAATTTTGGAGGATGTCAATGGTGGTGTTACACGTAGATGGTGTAATTTGTGTCGTTAAAATAATATCATCTGCGAAAAAGAGGTAGGAAAAAGTAGGGCCTCTAGGAGATAAGGAGAGGGGTTGCCAGGCCCGGTAATCTGTGACTGTGTTAATAGTGCATGAGAGTATTTCTAAACAGAGGATAAAAAGGTATGGGGATAGGGGATCGCCTTGTCGTATGCCCCTTGTGGGGTGAAAGTATTCCGTAGGGTTTCCATTAATAAGTATTGAGGTTGAGGATGTGGTAACGCATGACATATGAGTTTAATAAAATTTGTTGGAAAATTAAGAGTTACTAAAGAGTAGTGTATGAAGGACCATTCAAGTTGATCAAATGCTTTTTCGAGATCCAATTTGAGAAGCATGCATGGAGTTTTGCCCTTTATTTTTCTAAATCTAGACATAATTTCTGGGACAATGATGGCATTTTCTACCGCTCTACGATTTTTCTGGAAGCTAGCTTGAGTGGGGTGGATGATATGAGCCAAGATTGGTTTGAGACGGTTGACAATTATCTTAGTAATAATCTTGTAAATTGTGTTACAAAGGCTTATAGGTTTGAACTGAGACATTGAAACCACATATTTATTTTTAGGAATTAAGCAAAGGAGAGTTTTATTGATGGAAGGGTTAGTGATGTGATCAATGAATGTTTTGTGGTATAAGTGTTTAACGGAAGATCCTATTATATCCCAATAGTGTTGGTAGAAACATGGGTGTAAGCCATCGGGACCTGGAGCTTTTAGAGGCTTGAAGGAATGAATTGCGGATAGGTTTTCTTGGTTTTGGAGGGGACTGTCAAGTGACCTTTGTTCGTTGATTGAGAGTATATTTGTTGGTTGAAGGGTGGTATAATGTCGAGAAAGAGTAGAACAAGTAGTAAAAGGAGTGTGGTAGTATTTTGTAATATGTATATTAATGGTACGGGGGTCAGTTATCCAATTACCTCCAAGATCCTGGATGGCGGTGATGTGATTATGACGTCTAAGGTTTAAGGTAGATAAATGAAAGAACTTTGTGTTCGCATCCCCGTCATTGAGCCAATTTATATGAGATTTTAATTTCCAAAATTCTTCTAGTGTAAGAGTTCTTTTTATAATCATCAATTAATTGCTTTTCTAAATTTTGTAGAAAGGGACTAGAAGGATAATTAGGTGAGGATTGCAATCCACCTAGACGGGCTATAATTTTATTTTTCCGTTTGAAAATGTTTCCAAAAGTGGATTTATTCCAATCAGAAACTATTTCGGTGAAGTGAGTGATGGCCTGTAGAAGTTGAGGCTTTTCTTGCCATGCTTTGCTCACAACTGTAGGGAAAGTTGGATGTGAAGCCTACATTGTTTCAAAGAGGAAGATTTTTTGTGTGGGCGACGGACGATTGTGAAGTTGGATTAAAAGGGGGCAGTAATCGAAATGTATGCGCGGAAGTGTGTAACTAGTGCATCAGGGTAATGATTTAACCACTCATAGTTGGCAAAAAACCGGTCTATACGTTCCAGAATATTGTTATTATTAGACCTACTGTTTGTCCAAGTGTAACAACCGCCTTTGTATCCTAGATCATTTAAGTGGCAATAATTAATACAGTCTAGGAATTTATTAGCTCTAGAATTATTAATATTTCCGTCTCCAAATTTATTTGAGGCATGAGTTATTTCATTAAAATCCCCTCCCAATAGCCATGGTCCTTGGTTATCAAATAAACACATAATGTTATTCTACAGAATTTGTCTATTGTGAATATCAGTACTTGCGTAAACTACAGTAATAGCCACTTATAAGGAAGAGGGTTTACCTGGATGTGATAGTGGAGTTCCTGTTGAGTGGTAGCCACAGGTTCCACTGTGACTGCTTCAGTATGCCATAAAACTGTGATACCTTCTGCTTGGCCTATAGCAGGGACTTCAGCCATACCCGTAAAATTAAAATCTTCTTTTAATTTTCCATGAACTTGACAGTGAGTTTCAAGAAGTGCAACTAAGGCTGGCCTGTGGTAATCAAGTAAAGAACGAAAATTTCTACGAAACTCAGCAGATTGAGCCCCTCTATAATTCCATATAATAAAATTCATATGTGAGTTGGATTGTTTGGAACTGGACGGGTCTGTTGTGTCCTCAGGGTGTTGTGATGTTCCCCTGGGCGAAGTTGGAGGGTTGGTAGTAGAAGAATCACATATTTTCCCACTTCTGGATTTGTTGTGGGTTATATGCGTAGTGAGCATCTGGCTAGATTTGGAGGACAACGCAGATGTATTTTTCTTTCGTACTCCTCCTTTTGGACAAAGACCTTGATGTCATCGAACCATGCTAGTACTTGCCTCGTTTCCCTGTTGTAGGCCATTGCTGCAACTATTTCTTGTTGGAATTCTTTGTCTAGTTTGTCTGGACTATGACGGGGTGGTGTTGTGTGGGGTGGGGATTGTGATTGGGGAGGGGGGTCAGTGGTTCTAACAGTAGAGGTGCATTGGGCAGGGAATAGGGTTGAATCCATGGAGTGTATGATATTAGTGGTGTTGGTGGATAGAAAGGCATTTGAACAAGATTTGGGTAGAGATGATTATTTTCCCATGTTGGCGTGAGAGGATGAATTGGTTGATATGGAGTTAGATAAGGGGCCTGCATCATAGACCAATGGTACTTGCCAAAGAGTACCGTCCCGAGATTCATTCCCTCTATGACTATCTGTGCAAGATCCCTCAGATTGTTTATGAGTATCATCACTTCTTGATTGTTGACCTCCATGGTAAAAGTGAGAGCATGGTTCTGTAGACTAATCTCTAACCAGAAGTTGGGTTTGGCTTGTGAACGAGGTGTCTGGGCAGTGACGATGGTGGTATTGGGTTCCATGACGAGGTGAGAGTAAGGAAAAGAGTATGGACTTTGATGGTGAGTTAGACGATGAGTATTGTTGTTGTTGTTTCTTTGGGAGTGTCTTTGGAGGAGTTGGAATTGATGGTGGAACATTATAAGAAGGTGAATGAGCAGTTAAAGGCTCTTGTGTTGGGATAGATTTTTTTGTGGGATTTTTAACAACATCAGTGGAAGGAACTGCTGGTGGGATGTTAATGTTTATATTGTAAGCATCATCATTAAGATTTTGCATGAAAAGTGATGATTGTTGTAGTGGCTTAGAAGTAATAGTAGTATTGGCATGGTTGGGTTTGCCGTAACCTTTGAGAGGGAATCGTTGGAGTCTAAGATTGGTAGGGTTGTTGAATGGGATGAATTAAATGAGGTGGGGTGTATTTTTGTGTCACATGTAGTGACTTGAGATGTAGGGGATTTTGCATAGATGTGACAGGGGTTGTGGGTTAGGTTTTGGTCTTGTTGGGCTTTGGGTTCCATTGAGTGAGTGGGGAGAGATTTAGTAATTGAGGTACTATTAATTAAATGTTTATTAATTTCAGGTAACTCGTTATTTAGGTTAGTGGGATTAGAATTGTCTAATAAAGCAAATTTATTATTATTTCTTAGAGAAGAGGGGGTAGGGACGACATGTTTAGGGATTTTATTAGAGTGATTAATAGAAAAATCAGTAAGAGGTAGTGGTTTAGGGTTTGGTGACTTACCTGTAAACTTCTCATGGGCCCAAGGCGGTGGGGTGAGCGTGTTTAGTAAATCTGCTTTCTTGGAGTTCGACAGCGAAATGGCTGCTGAGTTTCGTAGGTGAGATCTCTTTGGACATTGCACCGTCTGCCATTATTCTTCATGTGGTATTGGCGTTGAGGAGTTGGGAATAGAAGTTGTGTGGTTGTCTTGTTCTGTAGAGGGTTGGATGTGCGTAGGAGTGGTTGTTGCCGGCGAGTATGAGCAGTGACAGGGGGGATGGCCAAGCCATCCACAACTTGTGCATAGAAGGTTTAAGCCTTCATAAAGGAGTTTTTGCCTATGATTGCCGATAAAGATGTGTGCTTTCAAGGGTTGGTCAAGAGGGACTTCCACACAGAGGCGAGCATAGCGACCTCTTGTAGTTTGAGATGTGCCTGTATCAACAGTCAGGAGCTTTTCGATTTTGTTGCCCAGCAGTAGGCAATCGGAGCCATATGGCTGAGTATGTTATTTTTGTTTCTAAGGCCATAAATCGTGGCTCCCATTGACGTACCGATAGAAAGTGATTAAGAATGAACCATGGGCCATCATGTAAAGCATGTAATTTGTTTTCCTCTTGTTGGAATTTGAGTAAAAAGAAATCAAACCCTAAATCAAGAAGAGGGACATTTCAGTTGGTTTCCACAAAGCATAAATATTTTGGCGGAGGAGATGATGGCCGATTTTACGACCAAAAACTTTTACAATTACTGCATTTTTCCAGGGGGCGTAGAGTCTAATTTTTTCCTCTGGTGAAAGGGGAATGAAGATAGAAGGATCATTTGATGATTCTGTTTCAGCTGTAAATTTCAATTTGTGTATTGGGGTTAGATGGTGTATTTGTGAAGAGTGAAGTAGAATCATGTGAAATTAATTTGCTAAGGTAAGAGGGTGGTGGTAGGGGGGAAGAAGTGGAATGGTTTTCCTGTATATTGAGTTGCATTTCTCCATCCTGGTGCTCCGCCGGAGGGGAGGTGGGTGGAGGTACTATTCATCGGTGATAGGATAGGGTGGAGAGCATTTTTTTTTACCGAGTTGTAGAAGATTTCTACGTTCACAGTTCTTAGTCTTAGTTGAAAATGAGTGGTCCAACTGTCTTCATTAAGATATCATTCAGGTATTTTCATGGTTAAATATTTTCTTTTTCTTTTTCTTTTATGGGATTTGTTTTCGGCTTGCTTATCTTCTGTAGGCTTGTGTGTTTGGTTTTCGTCTATTGATTCTTTTTAACTGATTCTTTGGAAGGATTAGCATAAACTTATTATTGTTATGATCAATATTGGACAAAGATTCCATGTTCAGGTTTTAAATTTATGTATTCTATTGTAATGTTTTAAAATCCATAACGTATAATTGAATTGATGCAATATAGTTTTCATATAGAGTGATCACGCCCAACTATACCTTATAAAAAGGACTAAGCGGTCGTTGCAAATATATTTCAGTTTACAAGTCTGGAGTCAAATCTCACAGAGAACTAAGGCTTAGCTACAATTGTTCACTATTGTTTAACCAAAGAATTGGATTCTTAGTCAAAGCTATTTTAAGAAGTACTCGGGCTTCTGATAACCAAAGAGATTAGCTAATAATAGGATTTAGACTTGTAAATAAAAAAGCAATAAGATAGCATAAAAGTAAGTATATTTCGGTAGTGGTTCGAACGTGTCCATACAAGTGAGATTTTACTCCCTATTATAGGGAATTTCTTAATATAACGTCTACCCTTCTTAATTATTGAGCATTAATGAATATTTATATAATTAATGTAACGTTACAATAGGTAATCGTACTGTTGCGTGAAGATTCTGTAATGTTTAGCTCATAGATTGAAGATCTATGAATCTGTCCTTTATTCTGCCCTGGTTCATTCTGACCGTGTCTCTTCAACTTCTCGATTAGACTGGAGCTTCTGCTTCTAATTATATCGTGGGTGTTTACCCCGTACCTCTTTGCTCCGTACCTCTTTCCAAACTTTCATCAAGTTGTCACCCTTCCATTGTTCCACATATACTGCTTTGTCATCCAAGATATTACACGTGTAATGTCTATTTCTTACCAATATATATAGTCCCCCCCACTTACCATTTATTTATCAATTGAATATTTGGTAAGTGGATACACATTTATGGCGGGAATTTCTTGCCACCGTTCTACTCATGTCATTGTATCTGTCTCTGAACATACGCTTCGCTTATTACTTCTATTAAATGCATGTGCCACGTGGTGATTCCGGATTGGTTCTGCAATTCATCAACGCACTTGAGGGCTTTTTACGGCTACATTAGTCACGAAGTGACAATTTTAATAATGACTTTCACATCAGTATCTTTCCATTTTTTTGACGGTTGCCTTCGTGTATAAATACCCATTTTTGCCTTTGTTTCTACGAAAAACTTCTAACTTTCTTTTGCTTCTTGCAAGTCCTTCTTTCATGCAAATATGTCTTCTTTAAACCAAAACCCCAAAAAAGTAATAATATTCGATGAACTATCTCCTTCTTCTGCCCCGATCCGGAGTAGGAGGGGCCGGTAGATTAAGGAGTTTGAGCTCAACACCTTCCAGAGGGTCTTCTTCTTCTCAACGTAACATTACTCCCCCACCAACTTCTAGAGTTATTGTTACTCCATCTTCTTCTAAGGATAGAGATTCTAGATCTTCTTCTAAGAGTAGAGAGTCCAGTGAACCACTTCGTGAACCAAAGGTAGATGAGATTGTACCTGCTGAATTTTCTTTCATAAATGATAGTGAAGCCATAAGAAAATAGCTTTCTTCCATGACTTCTCATGATCACGCTGATCTTTACCCTACTCAAATTACTAAGGGTTTGATTTCTCTTGTGCGCAGAGACTGTTATTGGAAATTTTATTTTTCGGTCTTGGTCTCCAATGAAAAACAAAGGATAACTTCTTACAAAGCAGGCTATTCTTTTGTATATACCTACCCTTTACTTTGGGTTTCAGGCCTTCCACCGACAGTATCATTATAGAGTTTTGTCAAATTTTTAACGTGTGTTTGGGAAAAATCGGTCCTATCGTTTGGAGGGCAGTAGCATGCCTCAGATATTTGGCTAACTTAGCTTCACTTCCTTTTATCTATTATCATCTTATTCACCTCTACTCTCCCAAGTTATTCCGCCAAGGAATCTTTACTCTTGTGGCTAAGAGTAAGGGAGTTTTAGCCAATCCCGATGATGATAAAGATAGAGGTTGGTGTGCCAGGTTTGCTGCTGCCCCTACAGGTGGATTAGTAGGTGAAGAAAATTTACCCTTCCCTTAGAAGTGGAACTTTGCACATAAGTTTTTGTTTACTCACTTATTTCCTTATTCTTGATAGATGTTCAATACCGTGGCTATTTTTGTCTTTTTCATCAACCATGGGAACCGTCGAGGAGATTTCCGGTTTTCGTGGTTGGGTAGAAAAATTATTTTTGATCGCTCCAATGGAAGAACGTTCTTGGAAATACCTTTCTGCAAGGTTTGGTTGGAAAGTAAAAACCCATGGTAGGTTTTTTTTAATGTTTCCCTATTCTCTCTTTTTTGAACTTCTTTAATCCCTTTTGTTTGTTAGGGTTTCCCTCTCGTGGTGTCACCACTGATTCTATAATTGCTTCGAATCTCTCTTTGGCCAAGACTCAAGAAATTATCTTAAATTCTTCTTCTTCAAAAAGGAAAGTGGATAGGACTCAAACCTTAGAAGATGAGAAGGAGCAGGAGGAAGGCTCGTTGGTTCGTACGTCACGAGCAAGAAGAAGAGTCATGTATGATGATGAATTTTCTCCCCTTACTGGTCCATCTTCCGTACCTGAGCCCGATAATTCTACCCCTGCATACTTTGAGGAGGAAACTCCTTCTGCAACCACTGAGTCAGTTGAGCAATTGTTCCATCAAGGTTTTGGCTCAATTTCGGAGAATATTCCTCTTGCCATCTTTCCTCCTTCTAATCCAGTGGAACTTCAGTCTGTCGTGCCTGTTCTGTTTCTGCTTCCCCGTCTGTGGCTCCTTCATCTACCCCTACTATCGTGCCTTCTATTATTGAAGTAGGGTCTTCTAGCAATAGGGAGATAAAGCGAATTATGATCGAGGTTCCTGCGGAAGGTATCCTCTTAAAGAAATCAGGCCAGGCGGATGTGTAGTTGAAGCCTTTGATTGGCCCGGTTGAAAAGTCAAAATTGGAAAGTCATAGCTCCTTAACGTGGATGAATGAGATTGTACACTCATATTTGAAGGTAACTTTCCTGTTATTTCTTCTTAACACTATCCTTTTCCGTATCTAATTTTCCTTTTTTGTGTAGATCAATCTCATTGGTACATAGTTGATGAAAAGGACCATACATACGAAGCAGTCAATGAATGACCATCATACCGAGGCTGATAACTGGAAGGAACAATTTGAGAGCCTTCAACTTGATATGGAAGCAGTAGAAGAGGAAAAGTGCACCTTATAGCAGTAGGTTAGAGTTATAGTAGCAGAATTAGCCATTGAGAAGGCTTTGCCGAATCAAGAAGGCAAGGATAAGAACATCCTGGAATCCTCATTTACAGAACAACTTTCCCGTGCTTCTGAAGAAATAAGAAGCTTGAAGGATTTTCTAAACCAGAAGGAGGCTTATGCTGGTGAACTTGTGCAATCACTTACCCAGACCCAAGAGGACCTCCGTGAATCTTCAAGCAAGATTCAGTTTCTGGAAAGATCTCTTGCCTCTTTGCAGGCTTCTTATGATGCGTGGTTGAAAGAGATGAGCTGAGAGCCGATATTGAACTATGGGAGAAAGATACGAGGCTCTTGAGGATAAGGCAGCAGTTGATGTGAGTTGGGCTTATTCGAATGCGTGTCTTGACACATTGACGGAAATGGGCCAAGGAAATTTTGATTTAGAAGCTGAAATTGCCAAGACTAAGGAGATTATTGAAAAGTCTCGGCAAAGTCAAAAATTTTCATCACCTGAAGTTGAAATTCCAATGGGTGATGAGATCGTGCCTGATGAAGCTGTTGCCCAAGCCTCGCCATCTCAAGCCGCTTCTCCTGCTGATGAAGATCATCCTCCCAGGGCCTAGTGAAAGTGTTTATCAACCCTTTTTTTTCTTTTTTGGAACAATTGGTGGTTACCCCCGGTCCTATTTGAGGGTGAGGTTTGTTTTAGTAAGTCCCCAATGACAACTTAGGGGCAACTTTGTATAAACTCTTTTGGTTTAAACTACGTTAATACTTAGTTTTTACCATTATATAATATTAATATTTACATTCTTATAATGACTTGTGTTTTTTTATTTTTCATTTTACTCTTAAGTGTTTGCATGCTTTAAGTTCGGGTTTTTGTTTTACCCCTTTGGTATTTAATTTTGCATTAAAAAAATGCGTTAGTATTTCGTGTCTTTTTGAAATAAGCACGATTTATAAAAGAGGGCCCTTTTATGAACAATACTTAATGAAGAAGACGTCTCAACTTCATAATGGTGTAAACATACAAAAGAGAGATAGGAATTCCCATGTTTTTTTCGAATAATGTTTTGCAGAAAGTCTTTATATTATTCGAACTTTCGTAATATTTTACATGTGTTTGAGCATCGTCTATGACTCTTTCGTTATTGTTTTCTCTTACAACAGGTTTTGAATAAACACAAGGGTATGAATTTCTTCCCTTAACTAAATTCTACTTTAACCTAAACATTCGTTTGTATTCATGAGTGCGTTTTTTGTAGGTTTCTGAATCAGGCTTTGTGTTTTTGTCTTTGGCTCTTTGATTCTTCTCATAGCTTTTGACTTATTAGGAAAACTGGATCTTCAGGCTTGAACTTTGACTCTTTTGATAGTCTTCTTTGCCTCTTTCCATACTGTATAATCCCCCAAGTGTTTGAGCTTTGAAGAATGAAATATCGAGCACTTGACTATTCCTTTCTTGTGGTCCTTTTCCTGAAAATTAAAAACATACGGGACTCGAAGGTGTATAGTTTTGATGATGACTGCTTAACCCTTTGAAACGTCCATCAGAAAGTTGTAACCCTATACCGGGAATTCAGTTTTTTCCTCGTGTCTATTCAAATCTAATATCATCATCTGGTTATGGGTTAACTTTTTACCTATCATCTAAAGTGGTTAGTATACTTTTAACTGTATTAATAAAATTGAACGAATGATACCTGACCGTGGGTATTCCTTCTCCTTAGAAGTAATATTTCTTCAAGTGAACAACGTTCCAACTTTTTGGTAAAATTCTGCCATCCATGGTTTCCAGCTCATAAGCTCTTTTTCCAGCAATACCACGCACTTTGTAGGGTCCTTCCAAATTTGAATTTAATTTTTTACTCAAGCCTCCTTTGTTGATTGAAAAACTTTCTTAAGGACAAAGTCCCCAGTTTTGAAGTATCTGAGGTGAGCTTTTTTGTTGTAATATCTCTCTATGATTTGCTTTTGAGCTGCCATGCATATTAAAACAATTTCTCTCATTTGCTCGAGTAAATCCAAATTTGTTCTCAACTCATCATTGTTTGTTTCTTCAGTTGCTGTTGTGAATCTCATGCTCGGTTCACCAATTTCCACTAGTATTAGAGCTTCTGTGTCGTAAACAAGCGCGAATGGGGTTTCTCCCGTGGCTGTTTTTGCAGTAGTTCTATAAGCCCATAATACTGCCGGTAGTTCTTCAAGTCAATTTCCCTTAGCTTTTTCCAATCGTTTCTTCAGATTGTTAACAATGATTTTATTTGTTGACTCAGCTTGCCCGTTAGCCACGGGATGATATGGTGAAGAAGTGATTCGTTTGATTTTCCAGCTTTGAAAAAATTCTGTGATTTGAGAGCCTATGAATTGTGGGCCATTGTCACATACAATTTCCTTTAGTACACCAAAACGGCATATGATGTTTTGCCTTATGAAACTTTTCACTTATTTTTCTCGCACCTGTTTAAAAGCATCTGCCTCCACCCATTTTGAGAAATAATCTGTTAATACAAGTAAAAATCGTACCTTTCCTGTGGCTGGGGGTAGAGGTCCTACTATATCCATTCCCCATTTCATAAATGGCCAAGATGATACAACCGGGTGTAGTAATTCTGTGAGCCGGTGCATATTGTTAGCATATCGCTGACATTTATCGCATTTAGCTACGAAATCTTCAGTGTCTTCTTCTATCTTAGGCCAATAGTACCCTACTCTGATTAGGGGTTTGACTAAGGATCTTGCACCTGCGTGGTTCCCACAATGTCCTTCGTGTACTTCTTTCATCATGTACCCAGTTTAGTTTGGTCCAAGGCACCTTGCTAGGGGACCTCCAAACATTTTGCGATACAGAGTGTCACAAACTAGGCAGTACCGTGCAGCTTTTCGGCGAAGTGCTTGAGCTTCTTTCTTATCTTCAGGAACGGTACCATTCTGCAAAAAATTTATAATTTTGTTTCTCCAATCTCAGACTAGATTATTAAATGTTACCTCATTCTTGTCCTGGTCAATTGCTGAATAAAATAAGTGTATCACAATAACATTGTCCTTATTCGTTACATCGGTAACTGCTGCAAGATTAGATAACGCATCTGCTTCTGCGTTTTCCTCTCTAGGTACTTGTATAATCTTCCATGACTGGAATTGCTTTACCAGGACTCGTGCCTTTTCCAGATACTGTTGTATTCGAATCTCCCTAGCAGTATAAGTCCCCTGCATATGGTTCACCATTAGTTGAGAGTCACTTTTGATCACGATCTGCTCAATTGAGAGTTCTCGTGCTAATTAGAGTTCTGCAATGACAACTTCGTACTCCGCTTCATTGTTAGTAATGTGATAACATTTAATAGCTTGCCTTATATTTTCATCTGATGGTGGTATTAAAACAATTCCCAACCTGGCTCCTTTGATATTATAAGAGTCGTCGGTGAATAGAATCCATATTCCTGGATTAGCTCCGGTAAAGATTTGTAACTCTTTTTCTACTTCAAGAATTAAGCTAGTGTTAAAATCTGCGACAAAATCGGCTAAAACCTGAGACTTTATTGCAGTCCTAGGTTGATAGACTATGCCATATTCGCTTAGTTCTACTGCCCATTTAGCCAGTCTACCTGACAGTTCTTGCTTATGCAAATTATTTCTCAAAGGATATGAAGTTACAACAGTAATTGGGTGACACTGAAAGTACGCTCTTAACTTTCTAGCTGCCATGATTAGAGCCAAGGCTAATTTTTCTAGATGGGGATATCTAATTTCAGCATCTAGTAAGGACTTACTTACATAGTAGATAGGAGATTGCTTACCTTTGTTCTCCCTTACCAGGACTGCACTTACGGCTATTTCTGTCACAGCAAGATAAATGTATAACCTTTCCCTTTCCTTTAGTTCAGACAGTAGTGGGGGATTCGATAGATAAGCCTTCAATTCTTTAAGAGCTTGTTGACATTCTTCAGTCCATTCAAACTGATTCTGCTTCTTTAGTACTGAGAAGAATTAAAACTCTTCTCTGAAGATGTGGAGATGAATCTTCCTAAAGCTGCAATCCTACCTGTTAATCTTTGAATTTTTTTTTGCTCGTTAGTACATCAGGTATTTCTTCAATAGCTTTAATTTGAGCAGGATTTACTTCAATGCCTCTAATTGATACGAGAAAACCCAAAAATTTACCCGATTCGACGCCAAAGGCGCATTTTTCTAGATTTAACTTTATGTTATACTTACGGAGGATCTCGAAAGTAGTTGAGAGATGTTGGAAATGATCTTCTGCCTTCATTGACTTTACCAACATGTCATCAATGTACCCCTCCATTGTTTTCCCCAGATGTTCCTGGAACATCTTGGTCACTAGCCTTTGATACGTGGCTCCAGCATTTTTCAAGCCAAAAGGCATGACTTTGTAACAGTAAGTCCCCCTGTTTATAATAAAATAGGTTTTTTCCTCGTCTGAGGGGTCCATTTTCTGATTGTAACCAGAATATGCATCTAGAAAGCTTAATAATTCATGACCTGTATTGGCATCAATCATTTGATCTATGTGCGGTAATGGAAATGAGTCTTTTGGGCATGCTTGATTCGGAAGTACTTACATTGAAATTGTAATCTCCAATTCTTGTATTACCTTTATTTGGCTCATCTCGATCCTTTCTGGATCTTGATGATCAGATCAAATCTTTATTCGACGGTCTGTGATCAGACCGTGGGTTTTCAAATTTGGAACGAGCCACTCGCCCCGAAGGTCCCATGTATGGATCGTACCTGTTTTTTCCAGTTCTCCTTTCTGATTCGGAGCGTCTAGAACTCATCCTGTCTTCTGATATTGATTGGGCAATAGTATCTTCCTCAATTCGTAATTTGGTGTTGTACCTGTTATAAACATCGTTCCATGTCGTAGCTGGGAACTCTCTCAAGCTCTCTTTGAGTCTCCTCGTGGCTTCAGAGATTTTATCGTTCAAATTGCTTGCGAAGGCCATAGCTGCCCAATTGTTAGGTAATCTTGGTAGAAGCATCCTTTCACGTTAAAACCTATCTACGAATTCACGTAGCAACTTCGTATCTCCGTGTTTTATTTTGAATATGTCTTCCATTCTCTTTTCCACTTTTTGTGCACCAGAATGTGCTTTTATAAACAAATTTGCAAGCTCATCAAAAGAACCAATAGAATTTTCGGGCAACAGAGAATACCATGTTAATGCTCCTTTGGTGGGTGTCTCTCCAAAATTTTTGACCAACACGGATTCAATTTCTTGCTTAGTCAGGTTGTTGCCTCTTACTCCTGTGGTGAAAGCAGTAACATGATCACGTGGATCAGTTGTCCCATCGTACTTTAGTATGTCACGTATTTTGAATTTCTTGGGAATCGGTAAAGGTGTTGCACTTGGCTTCCAGGGTTGTTGAGAGTATTTATCAATATCAATACCCTTGATGACAGGTGGTACTCTAGGAATTTTCTCGATGCGATCGTTTTGTTCCTTCACCTGTTTCTGCAAGGTTACTATTAAAGATTGTAAATCTGAATTGTTAGACATACCTGGTCTTCCTCCAAGTGATTCATTTAGAGTGTCTCTACTTCCTGAATGCTAGTCCAGATTGTG
Organism: Nicotiana paniculata; assembly: GCA_005239505.1. Lineage (NCBI taxonomy): Eukaryota > Viridiplantae > Streptophyta > Magnoliopsida > Solanales > Solanaceae > Nicotiana > Nicotiana paniculata. The sequence goes on along the minus strand of MDKI01167487.1, from coordinate 10,364 downwards.
GATTTTCTACAGTCGCGGTGTTGTTTGGAGGAGGCGTGGGCAACACAGTTGGTAGTCCCCTCATGAAAGCTTGAAGAGCTTCAGTCACATATTCACCAACCAACTGCTTCACAAGGTCTTGTTCTCCTGTTTGCTCGTTTCCAATTTGATCATTGTTGTGAGTTGTAGATATTTCTGGGGAGTTGTCCCTTGAACCTCGTAGGGATCCCTGAGGCGATGGAACTGGGGTTCCAGTTGTTTTTTGGTTGTTTTAGTTGGTATTCGACATGATTCAATAAGGTTATTCGCAAAAAAATAAAGATTATCAGATTCCCGGTAACTGAACCAATTTGTTTAACAAAGAATTGGATTCTTAGTCAAAGCTATTTTAAGAAGTACTCGGGCTTCTGATAACCAAAGAGATTAGCTAATAATAGGATTTAGACTTGTAAATAAGAAAACAATAAGATAACATAAAAGTAAACATAAAAGTAATTATATTTCAGTAGTGGTTCGAACATGTGCCTACAAGTGAGGTTTTACTCCCTTTTATAGGTAATTTCTTAACATAACGTCTACTCTTCTTAATGATTGAGCATTAATGATTAATAATATCATTAACGCAACGTTACAATTGGTAATCGTAACTGTTGTGTGAATATTATGTAACGTTTAGCTCATTGATTGAAGACCTTTGAATCTGCCCTTTATTCTGCATTGGTTCATTTTGAGCGTGTCTCTTCAACCCCTCAATTATACTAGAGCTTCCGCTTCTAATTATCTCGTGGGTGTTTTACCTCGTACCTCTTTTTTCCGTACCTCTTTCTAAGCTTTCATCCAGCTGTCGCTATTCCCTTATATTGCTTTGTCATCCAAGATATTACACGTGTAATGTCTATTTTTTTACCAATACAATCATTTCGGTGCTCATTTTGGAAAGTTGGCATTTGGTGTTATCGATGTTCGTTTGGGGTACTGAGCCTTGGAATAGGTTCCTATCATGATTTGTGACTGGTGCGTAAAGTTTGACATCATTCCAAGATGTTTAAGTATAATTCGGACGCGTTCGACTAAGTTTAAAGCTTGAAAGTTCAAGAAAAGTTTCGATCGTCGATTCATAATTATGATATTGTTTGGCGTGATTTGAGGCTTAGACTAATTTTGTATCATGTTTTAGGATGCGTTGGTATGGTTGGATGGGGTCCCGGGGGCCTTGGGTGCGAATCAAATTGGAATTGGGTTGAGTTTTAGACTTAAGGAATTGCCGAAGCTTAAGGCTTCTGGTATGATCGCACATACGAGGTTTATGGCCGCAGGTGTGAGACCACAAAAGTGGCCAAGGGGTCGCAGAAGCGGTTCTAGGTGAAATAGGCAGTGGTCACAAGTGCGAGGAGGATTTTTGCATCTGTGAGCCTGCAGATGCGATGAGGCTTCGCAGATGCGGAGTTAGAGAGGCGTGTTTGGCTTCGCAGAAGCAGATGGGATCACGCAGAAGCGGAAGCAGAACCGCATAAGTGAGGGGGGCGCCGCAGAAGCCACCTCGCAGGTGCGAGACTTGGGTTGCAGGTGCATCTGGTCGTGGCCTAAGTGACCTCCGCATGAACGGACATTCTTCCGCAGAAGTGGATCCACAGGTGCGCCTGGGGTGCCCGTAGGTGCGAAGATGCCTGGGCAGAATATATGTTGCTCAATCAGGATTTTTTTGCTCATTTCACTCATTCCTCTCTTGCTTGGAAGATTTTGAGGAGCCAACTTCATCATCTACCTTGATTTAAGTAACTTCTACACATTGTGAGCTAAGTACACGAGTTATATATGGATTTAAACATGAAAAAGGGTAGGAATTGTGGGATTTTTGGTAGAAAACCTAAAATTTTGTTATTTTGGATTTTGACCACGAAATTGGACATGGAGTTAGGAATAAATTATATATTTGAGTTCATGGCATTATGAGTAATGATTATCTTCAAGAATTTTCAGAATCCGGACACGTGGACCAGAGTATTGACGTTGTTGACTTTTCGAGCGGAGTTGGGAATTATTATAAATTGTAAAATTATACGCATTGGAGTATATGTTTATTGATTTACACATTGTTTGGCTAGTTTCGGATCATTCGACTTTGAATTGAAGAGTTAGAGAGGCAGTGGAGCCAGTTATGGAACTTCAGAGCAGGGTAAGTCTCATGTCTAACCTTGTGAGGGGGAAACTACCCCCTAGGTGATGTAATTGTTATGTGCTACTAGTTATGGGTGATACGTACACAAGAGGTGAGGTGATTCCATACGTAGTTAAAGCATGTTTATGTCTGGGTAGACTTAGGACTTTATCATGTAATATTTGAATTGTTTGGACTCATTTCTCTCTCTCTCTCTCTCTCTCTCTTTATATATATATATACAACCTTGAGTTGTTGCCAAGATATTTGATAAATGTAATGGGGTATAACCTTAAGCATGTGCCTCGTGATTTGATAAGCTTCTTCCTTTGTTGTGGAGCGGGCCGAACGCCTCGACAATATAATAGATGCATCTATGGTTCGTGTCGCTCGACCCTTGGTAGTGTATACATTATTCTGAATCGATTCATACGACTTCGGCATAATCGTGCATTATATCGCTAGCAGACTGAATATTTACGAGATTATCCTTCCACTGATGCCTGACATTTCATATGGTATTCTTTATTCATTTGATATTGGCACTTGATATTTTCCGAGTTGTTTAGATAGAATACGAGATTGAGAAATTTATATCGTTAAAAGAAATTTTGCAAGATTATGTTGGTTACCGTTTTATCCCACTATTACTGTTGTGCTTCATATTTATTTAGGATTTAGCATACGACTTTATTAGACCTCTAGTAAGTGTTGATGTCAGCCCCACTACTTCTCCGGGGTTAGGCTAGATACTTACTGGGTACGCTTTGATTTACGTACTCACGCTACACTTCTGCACTAAATGTGCAAGATCTGACAAGCTCATTTGGTGGACATCTAGGCACATAGGCACAGTTGCTAAGGAGACTTTATGGTGAGCTGCATCAGGCTTCGTATCGCATCCCACAGAGTCTCCATCGTACTATTTACTTTATCCTAACTTGTTTACATTCTAGACATATGTTGTATTTGTAATGACCCGGTCGGTCGTTCTGAGAGTTATAGCCCCGTTTCCCCCATTTCTGCTTCTTTATCTGTTATTCAGTTGGGTTGTGTTGTATTAAGTTGGTAGGTTTGTGTCCGGAGTAGTTTTGGAGTGAAATGAGACACTTAGTCTCTCATTTAAAGCTAAGTTAGAAAAGTCAATTGGAAGTTGACTTATGAGTAAACAAATTCGGATTTGGAGTTTTTATGGTTCGCGTAGCTTCGTTGGGTGATATTACATTTAGGAATGTGTCTGGAATATATTTTGGAGGTTCGTGGTAGAATTAGGCTTGAATTGGCGAAAGTTGGAAATTTTGACAATTTTGGTTGGCAGTGGAAAATTAGGTATCGGGGTCGGAATGGAATTTCGGAAGTTGGAATAGGTTTTTAGTGTCATTTATGACGTGTGTGAAAAATTTGAGGTCATTCGGACGTGGTTTGATAGGGTCGCCCGAGAGGGAGAGGCAAAGTAGGGGGTGGCCAGGCCCGTTTCTATTCCCTCCCAGCCAGTCCAGATGTTATTGCTTCAAATGCCGTGATCACAGGTATAGTCTCTGTCTGTCACAGAGATGCCTCTGTATTATTTGACCCTCGTTCTACATATTCATATGTTTCATCATACTTTGCTCATTTTATAGATATGCTTCGTGAGTTATTAGTTACACTTGTTCATGTATGTACTCCTGTTGGCGATACTATTGTTGTGGACCACGCATATTTGTCATGTGTGATGTCTATTGTGGGTCTGGAGACCAGAGTGGATTTGTTGTTGCTTAGCATGGTTGATTTTGATGTGATATTGGGCATGGATTGGCTATCTCCATGTCATGCTGTTCTAGATTGTCACGCTAAGACCGTGACCTTAGAGATGTCGGGATTTTCGAAGGTAGAGTGGAGTGGTTCTATAGATTATGTGCTGAGTATGGTGATTTCATATTTGAAGGCTCAGCGTATGGTTGAGAAGGGTTGCCTATTTTATCTGGATTTTGTGAGCAATGTTAGTGCAGAGACTCCCACTACTGATTCAGTTTCAGTGGTACGTGATTTTCCGGATGTATTTCCATCAGACCTGTCGGGCATGCCACCCGACAGGGACATTGACTTTGGTATTGATGTGGTGCCGGGCACTCAGCCCATTTCTATTCCGCCATATCATATGGCACCAAAGGAGTTGAAAGAATAGAAATAAAAACTTCAGGAACTACTAGAAAAGGGTTTTATTTGGCCTAGTGTGTCACCTTGGAGTGCACCAGTTCTATTTGTAAAGAAGAAGGATGGGTCCATGAGAATGTGTATTGAATACAGGCAGCTGAACAAGGTCACAGTCAAGAATAAGTATCCCTTGCCTCGTATTGATGATTTGTTTGACCAGCTTCAGGGAGCGAGGATGTTTTCTAAGATTGACTTAAGGTTCGTGTATCATCAACTGAAGATTCGGGATTCGAATATTCCTAAGACGGTGTTCAGGACTCGTATGGCCATTGTGAGTTCTTGGTGATGTCTTTTGGGCTGACCAATGCCCCAGCAACGTTCATGCATTTGATGAACAATGTATTCCATCCATACTTGGATTCCTTCGTGATTGTGTTCATTGATGACATCCTGGTGTACTCTTGTAGTCAGGAGGAGCACGCTCATCATTTGAGGATTGTATTACAGAGATTGAGGGAGGATAATCTTTGTGCAAATTTCTCCAAGTTTGAGTTTTGGCTAAGTTCGGTAGCATTCTTGCGACACGTGGTGTCCACTGAGGGTATTCAGGTGGATCTGAAAAATATAGAGGCGATGAAGAGTTGGCCTAGACCTTCCTTATCTACAGAGATTAGGAGCTTCCTGGGTTTGGGGGGGCTATTACTGTCGTTTTGTAGAGGGATTTTCATCGATTGCATCGCCCTTGACCAAATTGAACCAAAAGGGTGATCCATTCAGGTGGTCGGACGAGTGTGAGGAGAGCTTTTAGAAGCTCAAGGCTGCTTTGACCACAGCTCCAGTTAGTTCTTCCATCAGTTTCAGGTTCTTATACTGTGTATTGTGATGCATCGATGGTAGTCATTGGTTGTGTTTTGATGCAGGAGGTTAGAGTGATTGCCTATGCCTCGTGTCCGTTAAAGACTCATGAGAATAATTATCCGGTGCATGTCTTGAGTTAGCAACCATTGTTCACGCCTTAAAGATTTGGCGTCACTATTTGTATGGAGTTCATTGTGAGATTTATACTGATCACCGGAGTATGCAACATCTATTCAAGCAGAAATATCTTAATTTGCGTCAGCGGAGATGGTTGGAGCTTCTCAAGAACTATGATATCACTATTCTATACCATCCGGGGAAGGCCAATATGGTGGCCGATGCTCTGAGTCGTCGGGCAGAGAGTTTGGGAAGTTTATCTTATCTTCCGACATTGGAGAGACCTTTAGCATTAAATGTTCAGGCTTTAGCGAGCCAGCTTGTGATATTGGATCTTTCGGAGCCTAGTCGGGTATTGACTTGCGTAGCCTCGAGGTTTTCTCTTTATGACCGTATCCGAGAGCGTCAGTATGACGACCCGCACTTGCTCGTTCTTCAGGACATGGTCCGATGAGGTGATGCTAGGGATGTGACTATTGGCGATGATGGTGTGATGAGGATGCAGGGCCGAATATGTGTGCCTAATGTAGATGGGTTTCGTGAGTTGATTCTTGAGGAGGCCCACATCTCACGGTATTCCACCCATCCGGGTGCCGCGAAGATGTATCAGGATCTGAGGCAACACTTCTGGTGGAGGCAGATGAAAAAGGATATTGTTGGGTTTGTGGTTCGGTGTCTCAACTATCAGCAGGTTAAGTATGAGAATTAGAGGTCGGGTGGCTTGCTTTGGAGATTAGATATTCCAGAATGGAAGTGGGAGCGGATCACCATGGACTTTGTAGTTGGGCTCCCACAGACTTCAAGGAAGTTCAATGTTTTTTGGGTTATTGTGGATCGGCTGACCAAGTCTGCACACTTCATTCCTGTTTGTACTACCTACACTTCAGAGCGGTTAGCTGAGATTTATATCTGAGAGGTTGTTCGCTTGTATGGTGTTCCGATTTCCATCATTTCAGATAGAGGTACCCAGTTTACATCTCAGTTTTGGAGGGCCGTGCAACGAGGATTGGGTACTCAGGTTGAGTTGAACACAACTTTTCACCCTCAGAAGGACGGGCAGTCTGAGCGCACTATTCAGATACTGGAGGACATGTTGCGCGCTTGTGTCATTGACTTTGGGGTGCATGGGACCAATTTCTTCCACTCGCGGAGTTTGCATATAATAACAACTATCAGTCGAGTATCCAGATGGCTCCGTACGAGGCTTTGTATAGGAGAAGGTGTAGATCTCCGGTTGGTTGGTTTGAGCTGGGTGAGGCTAGACTCTTGGGTACAGATTTTGTGCAGGATGCTTTTGATAAGGTGAAATTGATTTAGGAGCGGCTTCACATAGCGCAATCTAGGCAAAAGAGCTATGCGGACAGGAAGGTCGTGATGTATCTTACATGGTTAGGGAGAAGGTATTGCTAAAGGTTTCACCTATGAAAGGTGTTATGAGATTTGGGAAGAAGGGCAAGTTTAGCCCTCGGTTTATTGGTCCATTTGAGGTACTTCGGAAGATTGGGGAGGTGGCCTATGAGCTTGCTTTGTCCCCTTGCTTTTCAAGCGTGCATTTGGTATTTCATGTTTCCATGCTTCGAAAATATGTTAGCGATCCGTCCCATGTTTTGGACTTCAACACGGTTCAGTTGGAGGGTGATATGACATATGATGTGGAGCCAGTGGTTATTTTGGATCGACAGGTCCCGAAGTTGAGATCAAAATACGTATCTTCAGTAATGGTTAGATGGAGAGTCCAGCCCATGGAGGAGGCCACCTGGGAGACCGAGTGGGAGAAGATATCCACACCTATTTGAGACCCCAGATATGTTTCTAGACTCGTTCGAACGATTGTTTAAGAAGGGGAAGATGTAATGACTCGGTCGGTCGTTCCGAGAGTTATAGCCCCGTTTTCCCCATTTCTGCTTTTTATGTGTTATTCAGTTGTGTTGAGTTGTATCGAGTTGGTAGGTTTGGGTCCAGAGTAGTTTTGGAGTGAAATGAGACACTTAATCTCTTATTTAGAAAGCTAAGTTAGAAAAGTCAACTGAAAGTTGACTTATGAGTAAACAAATTCAGATTTGGATTTTTATGGTTCGGGTAGCTTCATTGGGTGATTTTAGACTTAGGAGTGCATCCGGAATATATTTTGGAAGTCCGTGGTAGAATTAAATTTGAATTGGCGAATGTTAGAAATTTGGAAATTTTGGTCGACAATGAAAAATTAGTTATCGGGGTCGGAATGGAATTCCGAAAGTTGGAATAGGTTTGTAGTGTCATTTTTATGACGTGTGTGCAAAATTTGAGGTCATTCGGACATGGTTTGATATGTTTCGATGTCGTTGGCTAATTTTGGAAGTTTAGAATTTCTTATGCTTGAATCCGGGGTGTTTTGGTGTTGTTTTGGGTGTTCCGAAGGTTCGACTAAGTTCGGGTGGTAATATATGACTTATTGGAATTATTGGTCGAGGTCCCGAGGCGCTCAGGATGATTTCGGATGGGTATCGGGGAGTTTGGAAGTTGGAAAATACAGCTGAATCTGCTGGTGTATTGTTACTGGTGTAGCCGCATCTGCGGATGGAGAGCCGCAGGTGCGATGATAGCAGGTGCGTGGGTGGCTCGCAGATGCGGAGAAGGAGGCCTAGGGATTGATCACAGATGCGAAGATAGGATCGCACATGCGAGCCCGCATGTGCGAGGAGGGCTGCCGCAGGTGCGAAGCCTGGTCGGTTAAGTGGAATTCGTAGGTGCACACCTGGGACTGCAGATGCGGAAGCGCAGGTGCGAAGAAGGGGTTGCAGGTTCGGAACCCCTGGGTAGAAACCTATATAAGCCACACTTCGCGAATGTTTTCCCTCTCTTCACCCGGAGAATTGATATTATGTGACTATTTGGAGGTGATATCCAAGCTAGGTGACGGGTGTGTGGGTGTACGCCGTGAGGGATTGAGACTTGGTCCGTCCCCTGAGGTTGTGAGGCCTAATAACCATTATCTGTGTTATGTATTTCCATGTTGTTGAACTTGGATGCCTTCATGTTAGAGATCATGCTTAGGCTTTATTCATGTTCACATTATGTGCACTCAGTCATAGAAATCCTTGTACATGTTTACCTTAGTCTCTATTATTTTGCTGATATGATGTAATACTTGATTTGGGTTGTGTTCCCTTTATTTGTTGAAAGTTGTGAGACTAGAGAGGTACATGATTGAGTGAGGCAGAGGGCCTGTTGTGAGGTATTGATATTAGAACACGTGAGTTGTCCGTGTGGATCCAGGTATTGATACCATAGCACGTGAGTTGTCCGTGCGGATCCAAAAATTAATATTATGGCATGTGAGTTGTCCGTTTGGATCTAGAAATGGATATTATGACACGTGAGTTGTCCGTGCTTAGCGCTTGGGCTGTAGGAGCCCCTCTGGAGTCTGTACACCCCCAGTGAACACATGTACCTATTGAGAGTGTGCATTGAGGGTTGAGTGATGGAGTGACATTGCTGAGAGCTTTCATTTACTTTTGTTGTTGTTGCATTTACCTGTTAATTTCCTTGTAGCATTTGTTGATTTACGGAAATCACCTGCTACTACTATTTATCCTAAATTATGAAAAGAAATAATTGGATGATTCTACTTAGCTTGTCACTACTACTCAGTTCCTTAGTTATTTCTGTTACTAATGAGTCAGTTGTACTCATACTACACCTTGCCCTTTATGTGCAGATCCAGGTGAGTTAGAGCGCGCCGATCGTTGAGTTCAGGCCGGCTATATTTGGAGACTACAAGGTAGCTGCTAGCATCCACATGACCCTGTTACTCATTTTATCATCTATTTCTTCTTTTGGGTTGTATTGACAGTTAGACAGTTTATCTTAGTTCATAGATTTAAACGCTCATGACTTAGTGACACCCCGATGTATGTGGATCGTTTTTCGTATTTTTATATTATTTATAATTAGAGTTAGATTGTTTATGAGAAAATTCAAATATTCGAAATGTTTTATTAAATTCTTATAATCAAATTGGTAGTAATATTTTAGAAAATAGGCTTGCCTTGTACCACGATAGGCGCCATCACGACCTGTGTTAGAGTTGGGTCGTGACAGTATTATTTTTGTACTCCTTAGTAAATACTCATGCATTTGTGGCACTAGATTTTTAGGATATTCTAGTTTATGCTTACGGATTTGCTTATTATTTTGACCTTTTATTTTATGCAATACTAATTATGTATGTACCCGTGAATTTTAAAGGTGTAAATTTTCTTAGTTAATAAAAGTTTATGATTTCGAAAGAAATAAAATGAACAATTTACGTGATAGTTCACCGTTAGTTTGCCTAAAAGCGACGTTGGGAGCCATCACGGCCTATAGTGGACTTTTAGCCGTGACACTCACCGTCCAAACGGTCAGGTGGAGGGTGTGGCGGAATCAGGCCATACCTCTGGTCCTAATCCTTTATCTGGGCCTCTAGCCAGGCCAAGTATGTCTGGTCGACCTTGCAGCGATCACCCCGCTGTAATATGTAGAATGCCAAGTGGACGGAATAGGTACAAGTTGGGTTCGACCAAATTGGCAAAGGACTTGATCGGTGGCATGATGCTCGACTATATCGAGATATATCAGTAGGACGCAAGAGCTCCACATAGCCCGACCGCGAAAGCAATAATTTGGCAAACCAGCTATGAGTGTGTCGTTGTATGACCTCCATACAAACTACTTATTAAACACAAGAATCATAAGTAAACGCAACACATATCAAGCTAGGCCAAGTAAACTTAAGTATATATGTACCTGAGCGCCTTCAAGTCCAACAAATCCCTGTAATCGTTTAACATCTTTAAATATATTGCAATATTTGTTATATTAATATTTAATCGATAAATTTTCTATATTGTTATTTAATATTTTAGTTTCTTATATTTTTGACTAAAATTCGGTAGGGTTTTGTTTGAACTATCATTTTTTCAGTTATTTCTGGGTAAAATAGAATTACAGGCTTTATACTTAATAACTTAAAATTTGATAGCTACAAAATTATTTAAGTGAAATGATACGACAATGCAGTATTTAGTTATTATTAATTAATATATTAGTACTACTTTTATTATTATTGTATATTACACCCTGCATAAAATACTAT